>CM034536.1:22774465-22942215 GCA_020002185.1 Paraescarpia echinospica | reverse complement strand
GCACTGTTTTTATAAAAAAAACATGCTATGGCCAATGTCCCAACAAGTATACAGTTGATATAAATCGTGTCATTTGTCTCTCACATCGTGAATACTGAAGTCAGGCTAACGAATATTAGCCATAAATTGGACTAACTAATTGCTTTCAGGACATGTATATATAATTTGCCCTTATATTTTTAAAATGGCAAAATGTGGGCGTGGAGAGCCAATGTGTCCAAAATGGCATTACCAATAGTCTTTTCCAAAGTTTGGAAGCGCCTCCATACAAAATCAATCCTGTATTTTTATTACTGAATTCACATTGAGATATGTCTTGGGATTATACTGAAACAAAATCACGTTTAAAGAATGAGACATAAAAAATGACAGCGTGTTTTCTATAATGATCACTTTTTGCGAGTCTAACGTCTGGTTAGATTGATCCGCTACATTAATTTATTAACAAGATTTAACAAGATTGCCATCCAGAGAATTAACTCTAGATGGCAGGTGGACAAGGAAGCCCTTTGGCTTATCGAGAGTCCAACCCTTTTATCTATTATTATTGTCATTGTAGTGTATTTCGACAAGTATTTGTTTCCTACGGAGTTAACGAAGGAATCATGATACAAATGATGGGGCTAAATCTAAATTTAAGAGAAATATAGCACGTTTTAAAGTAACAATGTAGAGTTCTGTTTTAACTTGCAAGCGGCAAGTCAAGGCAAAGAGACACTTGGTGTGCGACGACTGCCACAGTTGGGTAGATTTTGCCTTATCCGGCTGTACGAAGTCATGGACAGAAACCAAGGAAGAGGGATTCACCTTTCAGTGCGTGGGGTGTTGGAAGGTGAAATGTCTGGAGAAAGAGGTAGCTAGGTTGGTAGATATTGTGAAGGGGATGGAGATGAGAATCAGCAAGGAGATAAAGTTGGGAATACTGTGAAACTGAAGGAGCAGAGTAGTGGCAACAAGACCGAGGAAAGGAGACTGAGAGGAGGGAAGGTGATCGGAGGGGAAGAAAGTGGAGGATCGACGGCAGGAAATGTGACAGGTGTGAAGGTGGCAGGAAAGAAAGTGACCGTAGAGAAAGAGGTAGGAGGGAAAAAGAGACGGGAGAGGAGAGAAGGAAATGCAACGGGAGGAAAGATGACGGGAGGAAAGGAAGTGAGAGTACATGTGACAGAAGAGAAGTCGGGAGGGACGATGACAGGAAGAAAGGTGACAAGAGAAACAGCGTCAGGAGAGAATGGAATGGACGAGATTGTGACGGGAGAGCAGAAGACAGGGGAACAAGATTACAACCAGACAGATGCAAACCGTAGAATCCCTGTCACAACTGGGATAGTTCAGAAGTACAGACAGTTAGTGAAGAAGTTAAAGAAGACAAGAGTAGAACAGATTATCCTCTCAGGAATTTTGCCAGTAATGGGAGGAAGGGGGCCGACATATAGAAACTGCAAGAGGATGGCGATCAACGCACTAGTTGAGCAGATGTGTAAAGAAGAGGGGGTGGGATTCGTAGATTTATGGGGATACTTTGTTGGGAGGGAAGATATGTACATGAGAGATGGCCTACATCTAAGTGGAAAGGGGGCAGCAGTTTTCTCAGAGAACTTGCTGCAATCTGTTGACAGTGGGACAGGCTGCATCTATTTAAAAAATCTATTTTAAAATTAGAAAGAGAAGCAGATTGCGAAGAAGCTGTTTGGTGTAACATAGTTACAGGAAACTCAACGTTAACAGTTGGGTTAGTTTATCGAAGTCCAAACATAAGCATAGAAGAGAATGAAAAAATACAAAACGCTATATAAGGGAAGTAAGCAAACGGAACTGTATTATTATGGGGGACTTTAACCATGGGCATATACAATGGAAATCTCTACAGAGTATGGGGAGTGAGGACCACAAGTTTTTAGTTTTAGTACAAGATAGTTTCCTTTTTTCAACATGTGCTAGAACCAACCAGGGGTGAGAATGTGTTAGACTTAGTTTTGTCCTCACAGAAAGAATTAGTTGACAATGTCAAGATATGTGAGCCACTGGGGAGTAGTGATCACAACCAGATACATTTTACTATCAAAGTAAAATCAGAAAGGAATAGTAAAAAGCAGTATAGGAGAAATTTCCACAAAGGAAGGTATAAGGACATGAGGAAATATTTAGCAAAGATAGACTGGAATAACACACTGAAGAATAAGACAGCAACCGAATGCTGGAATATCTTAAATAGTGAAATTAAGTGCATAGTCGATAAATTTGTACCTTTCAAAAAACAAGGGAAACGTTCTAAAAAGAAACACTTATCGAAAGAAGCCATTAGAAAAATTAAGTATAAACAAATGATGTGGAAGTCATATAGATGTACTGGAAATGATGAAGACTACAACATTTATAAAGAAGCACTTAATCAAGCTACAGCTGAAATGAGAAATTCAAAGAGAAGCTATGAAAAAAAATTAGCTAGTAATATAAAACATGACAGTAAGAGTTTTTATGCGTATATTCGAAGCAAACAGAAAGTTCAGGATAAGGTCGGTCCTCTAGAAGATAGTGCTGGAAATACAATATCAGAGGGATTCTTAATGGCAGAAGACCTGAATGAGTATTTTAGTTCAGTGTTTACCAGGGAAGATATTAGTTCACTGCCAATACCAGAGGCTAAGTTCAAGGGGGCAGATTCAGACTATTTAGGACAGTTAGTTGTAACCTCGGAAATGGTACCTAAGAAAATAAGGGCTATGAAGGATAATAAATCACCTGGAGTGGACGGGATTCCGCCCAAACTACTATTGGAAATTGTAGAACAAATTAGCGTACCGCTTGCAACAGTTTTCAATTTGCCATTAGAAGAGGGAGTGGTTCCTTTAGAATGGAAAGAGGCAAACATTATACCGTTATTTAAAAAAGGTTCGAGAAACAAGTCAGAGAACTATAGACCAGTGAGTTTAAAATCAGTGATTTGCAAATTATTAGAAATACTAATTAAAGATCACATGGTGGATTTTCTTGTTAAACATAACTTGATAAACCCATCTCAACATGGGTTTTTAAAAGCGAGGTCATGCTTAACAAATATGTTATGTTTTTTGGAAGACATCACTAGGTGGGTAGATGAGGGATCACCAGTAGATATCATCTATTTAGATTTTCAAAAGCTTTCGACAAAGTACCACATCAAAGATTACTCCTTAAGCTAAAGGCCCATGGCATAGGAAATGGTATAATAAACTGGATAGAAAAATGGCTGAATGACAGAAGACAACGTGTAGTAGTTGATGGGGAGGCTTCAAACTGGAAATCGGTATTGAGTGGGGTACCACAGGGATCAGTACTAGGACCTATATTATTCTTAATATATATCAACGATTTGGACGATGATATAACAAGCAAGGTGTTAAAATTTGCGGATGATACAAAAGTGTTTAGAAGGATTAAAAGTGATGGAGACAGACAGCATTTACAAGATGATCTTGATAGGTTGATCAAATGGTCTGAAAAGTGGCAAATGCTGTTCAATTTTGGGAAATGTAAATGCCTCCACACAGGTCATGGGAATGAAGAGGTAAAATATAAAATGGGGGGTACTGTTCTAAGTACTACTGTAAAAGAAAAGGACTTGGGTTAACCATTAGTGCTGATATGAAGGTTTCAGAGCAGTGCGGAATTGCAGCGTCAAAGGGAAATCAAATCCTTGGATTAATTAGGCGAAATATAGCGTATAAGAAAAAGAATTAATAGTACCGCTGTACAAAACAATAGTGAGGCCTCATTTAGAATATTGTATACAAGCATGGAGGCCATATCGCAAGAAGGACATAGATATGCTAGAAAGAGTACAGAGGAGAGCGACTAAAATGATACAAAATCTGAGGGATCTTAGTTACGAAATACGCCTAAAAGAATGTGGTTTAACAACATTAGAGACCAGGAGATTGAGAGGAGATCACATAGAAGTGTTTAAAATATTGAATGGTTATGAAAATATTGATAGAAACATTTTTTTCTCAGTTAAGAAAAATAGAAGGACCAGAGGACATGAAGCTACATTAGTAATGGAGCAGTGTAGATGAGATATAAGAAAGTTCTCATTCTCACAAAGGACTGTAAATGAATGGAACAGATTATCTCCTGATTGTGTTGGTGCTAGTAGCGTGAATATGTTTAAAAATAAAATCGACACACACCTTAAAAAGGCGGGATACATGTAAATAAAAAGTATTGGACTCTCGATAAGCCAAAAGGCTTCCTTGTCCACCTGCCATCCAGAGTAATTTTCTGGATGGCAATCTTGTTAAATCTTGTTAAATCTTAAACTAGATTCGCAGGGGGGATTCACAGAGAAGCCTGAAACTGAAGGCATAGATAAAGACAGCAGAAATAAATCGGCAAAGAACAGCCTGGAAAACTGTTCTGAATCAGGATATAAATGCATTTGTTTAAATGCAAGGAGCATAGTAAACAAAAGAAGTGAACTAAACATTATGGTAGAAGATATTGACCCTCACATAATGGGTATAACCGAATCGTGGGCCACCACTGATATATCAGATGCCGAATTGGGACTAACAGGATATGTAATGTTTAGGAAAGATAGAATAGGAAGAAAGGGAGGTGGAGTTATTTTATATATTAAAGAATCTATCCAGGCTTATGAAATAAAATTAGAAAGAGAAGCAGATTGCGAAGAAGCTGTTTAGTGTAACATAGTTACAGGAAACTCAACGTTAACAGTTGGGTTAGTTTATCGAAGTCCAAACATAAGCATAGAAGAGAATGAAAAAATACAAAACGCTATAAAGGAAGTAAGCAAACGGAACTGTATTATTATGGGGGACTTTAACCATGGGCATATACAATGGAAATCTCTACAGAGTATGGGGAGTGAGGACCACAAGTTTTTAGTTTTAGTACAAGATAGTTTCCTTTCTCAGCATGTGCTAGAACCAACCAGGGGAGAGAATGTGTTAGACTTAGTTTTGTCCTCACAGAAAGAATTAGTTGACAATGTCAAGATATGTGAGCCACTGGGGAGTAGTGATCACAACCAGATACATTTTACCATCAAAGTAAAATCAAAAAGGAATAGTAAAAAGCAGTATAGGAGAAATTTCCACAAAGGAAGGTATAAGGACATGAGGAAATATTTAGCAAAGATAGACTGGAATAACACACTGAAGAATAAGACAGCAACCGAATGATGGAATATCTTAAATAGTGAAATTAAGTGCATAGTCGATAAATTTGTACCTTTCAAAAAACAAGGGAAACGGTCTAAAAAGAAACACTTATCGAAAGAAGCCATTAGAAAATTAAGTATAAACAAATGATGTGGAAGTCATATAGATGTACTGGAAATGATGAAGACTACAACATTTATAAAGAAGCACTTAATCAAGCTACAGCTGAAATTAGAAATTCAAAGAGAAGCTATGAAAAAAAATTAGCTAGTAATATAAAACATGACAGTAAGAGTTTTTATGCGTATATTCGAAACAAACAGAAAGTTCAGGATAAGGTCGGTCCTCTAGAAGATAGTGCTGGAAATACAATATCAGAGGGATTCTTAATGGCAGAAGACCTGAATGAGTATTTTAGTTCAGTGTTTACCATGGAAGATATTAGTTCACTGCCAGTACCAGAGGCTAAGTTCAAGGGGCAGATTCAGACTATTTAGGACAGTTAGTTGTAACCTCGGAAATGGTAGCTAAGAAAATAAGGGCCATGAAGGATAATAAATCACCTGGAGTGGACGGGATTCCGCCCAAACTACTATTGGAAATTGTAGAACAAATTAGCGAACCGCTTGCAACAGTTTTCAATTTGTCATTAGAAGAGGGAGTGGTTCCTTTAGAATGGAAAGAGGCAAACATTATACCGTTATTTAAAAAAGGTTCGAGAAACAAGTCAGAGAACTATAGACCAGTGAGTTTAACATCATTGATTTGCAAATTATTAGAAAGACTAATTAAAGATCACATGGTGGATTTTCTTGTTAAACATAACTTGATAAACCCATCTCAACATAGGTTTTTAAAAGCGAGGTCATACTTAACAAATATGTTATGTTTTTTGGAAGACATCACTAGGTGGGTAGATGAGGGATCACCAGTAGATATCATCTATTTAGATTTTCAAAAAGCTTTCGACAAAGTACCACATCAAAGATTACTCCTTAAGCTAAAGGCCCATGGCATAGGAAATGGTATAATAAACTGGATAGAAAAATGGCTGAATGACAGAAGACAACGTGTAGTAGTTGATGGGGAGGCTTCAAACTGGAAATCGGTATTGAGTGGGGTACCACAGGGATCAGTACTAGGACCTATATTATTCTTAATATATATCAACGATTTGGACGATGATATAACAAGCAAGGTGTTAAAATTTGCGGATGATACAAAAGTGTTTAGAAGGATTAAAAGTGATGGAGACAGACAGCATTTACAAGATGATCTTGATAGGTTGATCAAATGGTCTGAAAAGTGGCAAATGCTGTTCAATTTTGGGAAATGTAAATGCCTCCACACAGGTCATGGGAATGAAGAGGTAAAATATAAAATGGGGGTACTGTTCTAAGTACTACTGTAAAAGAAAAGGACTTAGGGTTAACCATTAGTGCTGATATGAAGGTTTCAGAGCAGTGCGGAATTGCAGCGTCAAAGGGAAATCAAATCCTTGGATTAATTAGGCGAAATATAGCGTATAAGAAAAAAGAATTAATAGTACCGCTGTACAAAACAATAGTGAGGCCTCATTTAGAATATTGTATACAAGCATGGAGGCCATATCGCAAGAAGGACATAGATATGCTAGAAAGAGTACAGAGGAGAGCGACTAAAATGATACCAAATCTGAGGGATCTTAGTTACGAAATACGCCTAAAAGAATGTGGTTTAACAACATTAGAGACCAGGAGATTGAGAGGAGATCACATAGAAGTGTTTAAAATATTGAATGGTTATGAAAATATTGATAGAAATTTTTTTTTCTCAGTTAAGAAAAATAGAAGGACCAGAGGACATGAAGCTACATTAGTAAAGGAGCAGTGTAGATTAGATATAAGAAAGTTCTCATTCTCACAAAGGACTGTAAATGAATGGAACAGATTATCTCCTGATTGTGTTGGTGCTAGTAGCGTGAATATGTTTAAAAATAAAATCGACACACACCTTAAAAAGGCGGGATACATGTAGATAAAAAGTATTGGACTCTCGATAAGCCAAAAGGCTTCCTTGTCCACCTGCCATCCAGAGTAATTTTCTGGATGGCAATCTTGTTAAATCTTGTTAAAACTGCGTGTTCAGCGTCATCTTAACAAAAACTGAAAAAACGCTACCACTCTAATGTCATGAAACGTTAGAAGTTGCCGCGACGACTTACTAAGATATAAAAATGTTACAAGTCTACCGTATTGAAACAATAACATGTTAGAAAGTTACCTTGGCATTGTACTAAATTACTAAAACACAATACAATACAATAACCCTTATTTATCCACAATTGGAAATTCATGTGGTAAAAATTCACATTTTAACCCCAAATATTAGTACGTTAAAAGCTGATTACGTTTAATGATATAATAAAAATGTGCCATAACAGAGTACACAACAATGTTAGTCACATTTGTAGTCTTCACCCAATGGTCAACCATGACGTTGCTATCACAGTGTTACTAAATTATAATATGAGTTTGTCATCACAGAGTACACAACAATGTTAGTGATAGTCTTAGTGTCCGATGTTTCATAGAGTTCATCCATACTTGGTAGCGTCACCCAACTGTTTTACTGACTGACCGGATAACGCGAACTGCCCGAACCCAAGTTTCCACCACTGTAATCATTGTGATCGCTCCACCATCCCCGTTCACTTCCCTCTCCTAGACCTCGCATTCAGCAGTCGGATGGAGGTTGGCAGGAAGGTGTTTCGATTCATGCCCTTTCCGATAGCTACCTACAGCCAGATTGAGCTACATAATAGAACTCGCGCAGTGGGTGGGATAGGTCGTTTATAATTTCTGCTGTTTTCCTAGTCACATATGTTTCATATAGTTCATACACAGTTGGTAGCGTCACCCCAATGGTTTTATTGCGGAAGAGAAGCTGAACGTGTCCGTGGCTGAACTCGAGATCACAGCCATACACGACCTCCCAAAACGAAAAGATGGCTCAACGCCACTGATCGTCCAGTTCTTGTCAACTGACAAAAAGACAGAAATCATGCGAAAACGGAAAATGCTGAAAGGTAGCGCAGTCATCCTGAATGACCATCTTACCCAGAAGAATAATGAACTGTTTGCGGAGGCCCGACGACTCAAAAAAGAACGGAAAATATTCCGCACATGGACGATGAACTGCAACATCTTTGTGAAAAAGACCGAACAAACCAACAAGGTGATGATCAAATGTAAAAACGATTTGGGCAAACTGTGAGATGGCAGCATTTGGACAGACAGTTCACTTATGGTCCATGGAGATCATGTGTGTTGTGAACACAGTTATATGGACTCTTCTATTTTACTATCTTGTGTCTTGTGTTGCAAATACTGCAAATTGTGTGTGTTGTGAACCCAATTTTATGTACTCTTGTATGTGTACTATCTTGTCTCTGATAGTGCAAATCCCGCAAATGTCTATGTTCATATATGTAGTGTTATCACATTTAATTTATGATGGCTAATAATCATATGAAATTAGATTCATGTCAAATATGTAACCAAGTGTTAAAAAATTATGCTGTAAAATGTGATCTATGTGAAGCAGTTTTTCATAAACAATGTGCAAAATTAACACAACAATACAGATTAATCCGTTGCAAAAATGTAAATTATCAGTGTACATCATGTTGTGAAGTTTTTCCATTTCAAAATATTAGTCATGATGAAATTGTGTTTGAGAATTCTTCTTTTGAAGACAGTTTTGACCTTTATAAATTAATAGATAACTGTTCACAATTTAATTTCAATGACCCAGAAAACAATTTCTACAACAATATATCATCAAAATGTCAGTATTACACCAACAAAAAATTCACTGAGAAAGTCGGTAAAGTTAACGGATTATCGTTTATACATTTTAATGCCAGAAGCCTAAAAACAAACTTTCAAAATATTAAAGACTATATTTTAGAACTCAACGTAAAATTTGATATAATAGCTATATCTGAAACATGGATAGAACCAGATTTAACTGATGATTTTAATATAAACAATTATGATGCTTATCACATCACAAGAGGAATCCGAAGAGGTGGTGGTGTTGCTATATACACAAATAAAGAATTATCTTGCAAAATGGTGAAAAGTAAATCTTTTGTAGTAGAGAATATTCTTGAATGTATTACTGTAGAATTAACCATAAAAAACACAAATGTTGTGGTCAGTTGTATGTACAGGACACCAGGGTCAAATTTAGATACCTTTTGTGAAAACATAGAACATATTTTAAGTGATACTAAATCAATTAAAACAATATTTATGTGTGGTGACTTTAACATAGATTTGCTGAAACATGAGACTCATAATCATACTAAAAAATGTCTAGACATAATGTATAGTTTGGGTCTTTACCCATTAATTGACAAGCCTACTAGGATCACAGATAGCTCAACTACATTAATAGACAATATATTCACCAATGAATTGCGCTACAATCTAACTTGTGGTATCATGTTCAATGACATTAGTGACCATTTACCGATTTTTGCATTTTGCGAGTATAACATAAAAAGATGCAATGTAAATGAGTTTCAGTATATCAGAAAGATAAACGAGGATACATTGGCTTCATTTTCCAATGAACTGAGTCAGCAATCCTGGGAAAATGTTCTAAAAACAATTGATGTAAATCAAGCTTATGATTCTTTTCTACACCAATTTATAGATATATTTAACAAACATTGTCCAGTGATAAGAGTTCCCAGGAAAAACTACACTAACAAAAAACCCTGGTTCACCAAAGGTTTAAAACGCGCTTGTACGAAGAAAAATAAATTATATAAAGCATTTATTGTATCAAGATCTGCTGAAGCAGAACAAAAATACAAAGCTTACAAAAATAAATTAACATCTGTATTAAGAATTACTGAGAAAAACTATCATAGTACATTGTTAGAAAAGCAGAAAGGAAATGTTAAAGAAACTTGGAAAATATTAAATAATATAATAAACAAACGCCACAATAAACCAACAAACCCAGAATACTTCATAAAAAACAACAAGCGAATTTCAAACAAAGAGGATATTGCTAATGGATTTAATAATTTCTTTACTAATGTTGGACCCAACTTTGCAAAAAATATTTCCTTATCTAAATATGATGCAACCATTTATGATTACTTAGAAATGAAAGTACAACATACTATGTTTCTAAGTCCTGTTGATGATCTAGAAATTATAAGAACTGTACAAAATTGTAAAAGTAAAAGATCAACTGATCACAGTGATATTAACATGAGCTTGATAAAGAAAGTAATTACTAAAATAATTAAGCCATTTAGTCACATATGTAATGTATCCTTTCAAACAGGTGTATTTCCAAGCAAGATGAAAATTGCCAAAGTTGTTCCACTATTTAAGTCGGGTGAAAAGAATGTGTTTACAAATTACAGGCCAATATCATTATTACCACAATTCTCAAAAATTCTGGAGAAACTATATAATAACAGGATGGACTTATTCCTAAAAAAATATGATATACTCAGTCCAAGTCAGTATGGTTTTAGGTCTAATATGTCAACAACTGAGGCTCTTTTAGATTTAGTAGAAGAAATTACAAACTCACTGGAAAACAACAAGTATGCTATTGGAGTGTTTATTGACCTAAAGAAAGCCTTTGACACTGTTGATCATGATATACTGATTAAAAAATTACACTTCTATGGTGTGCGTGGTGTCGCACAAAAATGGATACAGAGTTATTTAGAAAATAGAAAGCAATTCGTCAATTTTAATAATTGTGATTCAGAAATACTAAATGTATCGTGTGGTGTTCCACAGGGTTCCATTTTGGGACCAAAGTTATTTATCATGTACATTAATGACATTTGTAAAGTATCAAAGGTGTTTAAGTTTATTTTATTTGCCGATGATACAAACATGTTATGTTCTGATAGGGACTTAAATGAACTTGTTCGGATGATAAATAATGGACTAGAGCAACTCCAGGTGTGGTTTTCTGTTAATCGTTTATCTCTTAATGTAACTAAAACAAATTATATGATTTTTGGAAATCGAAAGTTGACTGCTGATATTTCAATAAAAATAAATAAAGAAATAATCAATAGAGTAAATGCCATAACATTTTTAGGTGTAATGATTGATGACAAGTTAAACTGGAAAAATCATATTTTTTCAGTACGATCTAAACTGTCAAAGAGTTGTGCTATTATGTACAGAGCCAGTTTCTTGATTAATAAGCGTGGTATGTATATTTTGTACTATTCTCTTTTCATGCCTTATGTTATGTATTGTGCAGAAGTATGGGGTAACACATATGTTACAAATGTTCAATGTTTAGTTTTATTACAGAAAAGGGTTGTAAGATTACTTAGTGGTGCCAAGAGACTTGATCATACAAATATACTATTTTACAATGTTTAAGGCATTTTACTATTTGTTACCAATGAATGTACAACAGTTGTTCAGAATATATGAATCAGTTTATTCAACCAGACATCAATGTAAGTTTACACAAAACTATGCACGTACCAGTCTGAAGAGTATGTGTATTTCTGTTAAAGGAGTAAAACTTTGGAATTCCCTGGACAGTTCATTGATTAGCTGTAGAAATGTTCACCAGTTTAAAAAGCAGTACACAGATAAAATATTGAATAGCTATGTGTTAGAGTCGTAACCAATTCTTGCAGATTACGTAACATCAATAAGACAAATTAAATGACCATTCAACTGAATGCAAACATTGCATAGTGTTGTTCAAGAAATGTTCCAGTAGTTTAGTTGGTTTAAAAAAAAAAAAATTATTTTTATTTTTTAAATTTAAACTAATATGATTATACAATGGTGTTGTTGCACTTTGAATTTTTGTTCTTGCACTCTCGTTCTAAATATATTATGATGTTAAAACGCTATTAAAAGGGTAAACATTATAAGTATTGCACTTCTTTTTACCCTTTTTTCAACAGATTGTATTTAATTATATATGCAGTGTATAACTAAGTGATGTAAATGTTGTTGAAATAAATTCATTCATTCATTCATTCATTCATATCCTCAGACAATCCGAGCTCAGTGGCGCACCAAAACCAAAGGATTAAGCATTCTCGTACTCGTGTGATAGGCGAAAGTCGTCAACAAATGGATGGATGTGCTAGGAAGCCAGGGAGGATAGGCGATATTGAAAAGATAGGTTTTTGAGGTGACGACGAAATGTAACAATAGTTTCTGCTGATTTAACATTAACGGGAAGCGAATTCCATATAGTTGGCGCGGCAACTGAAAAAGCTCGAGTTCCAGCCTTTGTCTTAACTCTAGGAACAGATAGCAACTTCGAACTAGACGACCGAAGTTGTCTGGCTTGTCTAGCTGGTGTGAGCATTGAGTGTAAATAACTAGATTGTTTGGATGAAAGGGCTTGGTAGGTGATTGTGCTGATCTTAAACATAATGCGCACGGGGAGCCAATGCAGTGATTTTAAAAGTGGCACTGAGCGGGAGGATCGAGGAGATTGTGTGACTACCCTTGCTAAACAATTTTGGACACGTTGTAGTTTTGCAATATCCTTGGTAGCAATATTATGAAGGAGGGAATTGCAACAATCTAATCTGCTGCTAACAAGAGCTGTTGCGATAGTCTTAACGGCAGAAAGCGACATATGTCGGCGAATGCGGCAAAGATCACGGATATGATAAAAACAGCAGCGGCACGTTTGGGATAACTGACTGACTTGTCTGAAATTGAAGTCGCAATCAAAGGTCACTCCTAGATTCCGTACTGATGCTGCTGGTGTGATATTTTGACTCAGGATGCATGTTGGAAAAAAATAATTAAGTTTACCTCGCTGCATTGGAGTACCAATGATGAGGAATTCAGTTTTGTCTGCATTTAACTTTAATTTGCTATCGGTCATCCATGAGAAAACATCTTGGAGACAATCGTTGAGTCGGTTTAGGGAGTGACTTGTATCGGGCGTGGCCAAGGAAATGTAGATCTGTGTGTCATCTGCAGGTGATGATCCAAGTTATGACTTTGGATTACAGAGCTGAGTGGCGTAGTGTAGAGAGTGAAAAACAAAGGCCCAAGAACGGAACCCTGTGGAATGCCACATGAAGTGGGGAGTGAGGTTGAATTATCTATCTTTATACATTGATGTCTATTGGCTAAATATGATAAAACCGGGTCAGACTTGTGCCAGATATGCCATACCACATTGATAAACATTTGACAAGAGTGTTGTGATCAATGGTATCAAAGGCGGCAGACAGATCAAGCAAGGTAAGTGCAGTTACTTTGCCTTTATCAGTGTTTAATATAACATCATTGTGTACTTTTAGGAGAGCAGTCTCTGTAGAATGAAATTGTTTGTATGCTGATTGGAGCACATTGAATAAACAAGTTGAGCTGATATGACACCTTAGACGGCTTGCTACGACTTTCTCAAGTATCTTAGAAATAAAGCTAAGATTATAAATTGGCCTAAAATTTTTGAAATCATCTTTTGGCTGAGAAGTCTTCTTGAGAAAAGGATTTACATGTGCGTACATGTTTAAAATCATCTGGGAATTTACCCGAACTCAGTGATAAATTTATTATATTTGTTATTGTACCAAGTAAAGAGTCAATACATGCTTGTAGTAATGTGGTTGGTAATGGAACGAGATCGCATGACTTATTTGGGGAGGACATTATTATTTTCCTCACTTCATCAACTGTGGCTGGCTCAAACAATACAAGTGGAGAATTTACTAGTGGTGAGTACACATTTACAGTACTTAAAGTGTGACATGGAAAAGCAGAACGTATAAGACTTATTTTATCTTTGAAATGACTAGAAAACGAGTCACACAGAGATTTGACTGACACATTCCTTCTCGTAGATGAGGTGATTATCTTCTTTTATCAAACCAAGTAGGGCCTTATCATCAGCATATTTGAAAAGATGGTCCTTGCTGATAGAGCTGTCAAGGGGCCTGCAGTCACTTGTGTACGCAGAGAACAGTGCTGGTGACCTCACACAGCCCTGAGGGGCGCCGCTATTTGTAATGATGGTAGTAGAGATGGTGTTATTGATCTTAATCCACTGTTTCCTGTCTGTAAGTCCACTTGCACAGAGATGGAATCACAAGCATGGCTCTCAGTGTATGGAGTAGTATATGAGGGTGAATGGTGTTGAAGGCACTGGAGAAGTCCAAGAAGAAAATGCGGACTGAGGTCTTGGGGGTGTCCAAGTGTTCCTAAGCATGGTGAACAAGTGTGAGAATGGCACCTTCGGTACTCTTGTTCTGCCTGTAGGCAAACTGATGAGGATCTTGAAACCATGATGTTTCCAAGGAGATGCGAGGGAGGAGGAGTCGTTCCAGGCATTTCATCACTAAGGAGGTAAGGGCCACGGGTTGATAGTCATTGATCTGGGATGAATGAGGCTTCTTACGGATGGGAACGATGCAGGATGATTTCCAGAGGCAGGGCACAGTGTGTGTGCCTAACGACTGCTGGAGAAGACTGGATAACAGGGGCCAATTCTCTATTGCACTCAGAGTTCTGCCACTAATCTTGTCAGGACCCGGAGCTTTCTTTGGGTTGATTTTTGCCAGTTCTTTTCTTACTTCTTCTTCCTCTAGAATGATTGGATTCCCCTTTCACTGTTAATAATTTCTAAGTCTAATGCACGTTCTTGTGAGAAATCAGTTGTTTCAAACCGAGTAAAAAATATGTTCATTTCGTTTGCTACATGGTTTTCATTTTCTACACAGATTCATTTTCCCTCTCCTTGTAACCAGTTATCATTTGCATCCCATGCCACATTAATACATTTTGCTTAGAGTTTCCTGACGCAAACTTATTTTCTAGTTTCATCCTGTACTGATCTTTCTTCTGCTCAATTGTTACTTTAAAGTTTTTTTCAGATCTTTCCACTGGCATTCAGTTCCATTCTTCCAAATGTTTCGTTTCTGACGCAAGAGATACTTCATGCCAGTGTCCACTCACAGCTTGTTGTTTGGAAAGCATTTAATTTGTTTCATTGGTACACACACATCTTCAAAGACAGCGATGCATCCGCTGATTACCTCTGTAGCTTCGTTAATATTTGCACTTTAATCTAGAAAAACATTCCAGTCGTACAGACTGGAATGTTTTTCTATATGTCCATACAGGCTTTCAACATGTGTACAAATTCGGCATCCCATTTCTTTACCTGAATACGTTTAATATTCTCACGTCTTAGTTTTGGTCGATACAAGAGAAGCAACTGCAGCATGGAGTGATCTGAGTTGCCACGAGGTGGCAATCTTCTTGCGCGGTATGCTTCCGACACATTACAGTAGCAGAGATCAAGAGTTTTGTTTTTCCTCGCGGGGACATTCACAAATTGACGAAAGTTAGGAAGAGATACGTTGAACCTGCACTCATTAAAGTCACCCGTGATTATCATCGGCACTTCTGCGAGTTATTCTCAAGTTCATGAATGTGATCTGTCAGTACACTACACGCATTGTCTACAGGTGGATATTTGCGAACTCTCGTGGAAGGGAACTGGGCGTACACTGACATTGAGGAATTCAATGTCTGGTAAACATACCTTGGCTCTCGCGGTAGCGTTGTTACACAAGCGTTCATTGATGAAGAAACACACACCACCACCGTTCCTCTTCCCAGATTCTAAAGTCCGGTCTCCTCGTACACATGTAAATCCAGGTAGACTAATTTCTGTGTCCATCGCTTTTTAATCGAGCCATGTTTCACTCAAGCCTATCACGGCGCTTTCTCTATACTCATTGTTAAAGCGAACGCTTGCTTCGAGCTCGAGCATCTTGTTTCGCACAGACTGAGCATTTCCCATCACCATTACCGGAAGTGTTGTTCTGAATGTCATTCTCCGTGATCTTTCTCGCACGCCTCCTTTTCTGCCTCTTTTCCTTCTCCTCGGTACGTCAGGTGATACATTAGATGTACGATCGTATTGCAACAAGGCGGGCGGCAAACATGGAAGCGACTGAAATAATTCACTCGGTTGTATTGACATGCCAAAATGTGATTCGCAGACAAGCACAGCGTCAAAACCGCTGCCCAAGGCTTAAAACAGTGTATCTGATACTGCGACGAGAGTACACAGCGTCAAAACTCGAAAAAATAAGCAAGTTAGTAGGAGTGAATTTCTACCATCTCGCCGCTGTGCAGTCTATACCTTGTTGAAAAGATAAAATGTTAGGACGTTACCTTGGTTATGTACTAAATTATTAAAACAATACCACTCTAACGCTATGAAACACTAGAAGTTACCGCGTTGACTTATTAAAATACGAAAATGTTACAAATCTACCGTTTTAAAACGATAAAATGTTAGATAGTTACCTTGGCTAATGTACTCAATTACTAAAACTCTACCACTCTAACACCATAAAACGTTAGACGTTACCACGTTGATTTACTAAAATACGAAAATGTTACAAGTATACTTTGTTGAAAAGATAAAATGTTAGTAAATTACCTTGGCAACGTACTAAATTACTAAAACACTACCACTCTAACACCATGAAACGTTAGAAGTTACCTCGTTGACTTACAAGTTTACTGTGTTAAAACGAATTTTTTTTAGGAAGTTACTTTAATATAATATATTTCTAAACCACCACCACTCTAGCAACATGAGACGTTAGAAGTTACCGCGCTGACTTCCTAAGATACGGAAATGTTAAAAGTTTACCGTGTTGAAACAATAAAATGTTAGGAGGTTACCTTGGCAATGTATTACATTAATTGCTAAAACACTACAACTCTAACGCCAAGAAACGTTAGAAGTTGCTGCGACGACTTAGTAAGATATGGAAAGGTTACAAGTCTACCGTGTTGAAGTGATACAATGTTAGGAAGCTAACTTGGCAATGTAATAAATTACTATAACACTACAACTCTAACGCCATAAAACGTTAGAAGTTGCCGGGACGACTTACTAAGACATGACAATATTACATGTCTACCGTGTTGAAACGATAAAATGTTAGGAAGTTACCTTGGTAATGTACTAACTTACTAAACACTACCACTCTAACGCCATTAAACATTAGAAGTTACCGCGTTGAATTACAGAAATACAGAAATGTTACAAGTCTACCGTGTTGAAATAATAAAATATTAGGACGTTACGTACTAGATTACTAAAATCCTACCACTCGAACGCCTTGGAACGTTAGAAGTTGCCGCGATGACTTAGTAAGATATGGACCTGTTACAAGTATACCGTGTTGAAACAATAAAATGTTAGGAAGTTACTTTGGTTATGTACAAAATTATTATAACACTACCACTCTAGCACCATGAAATGTTAGAAGTTTCCGGACGACTTAGCAAGATATGAAAATGTTACAAGTTTATCGTGTTCAAATTATGAAATGTTAGGAAGCTACCTTGACAATGTACAAAATTACAAAAACACTACTACTCTAACGCCATGAAACATTAGAAGTTGCCACGACGATTTACTAAGATATTAAAATGTTATAAATCTACCATGTTGAAACGATAAAGTGTAAGGATGTTACCTTGGTAATGTACTAAATTATTAAAACACTACCACACTAACGCCATGAAACGCTAGGAGTTACCGCGTTGACTTACTAAAATACGGAAATGTTACATGTCTAAAGTGTTGAAACGATAAAATATTCGGAAGTTACTTTGGTTATGTTCTAAATTACTAAAACACTACCACTCTAACGTCATGAAACGTTAGAAGTTGCCGCGACGACTTAGTAACATGCAAATGTTAGAAGTCTACCGTGTTGAAACGATAAAATGTTAGGAAATTTCCTTAGTAATGTAGTAAATTACTAAAACACTACAACTCTAACACCATGAGACGTTAGAAGTTATCGCGTTGACTTACTAAAATACGAAAACGTTACATGTCTACTGTGTTAAAAAGATAACATATTAGGTAGTTATCTTAGCAATGTACTAAATTACTAAACCACTACCACTCAAACGCCATAAAATGTTAAATATGTTACCGCGTTGACGTAATGAACTACGAAAATGCTACAACCCTACCGCGTTGAAACGCAAATATGTTAAGAATTACCTCGATAAGAGTTACTTGCCAACAACAAGAGAGAGAGAGAGAGAGAGAGGGGGGGGGGAGAGAGGGGGAAGGGAGGGAGAGAGGGAGGGAGAGAGAGAGAGAGAGGGGGGAGGGAAAGAGAGAGAATGTTAATGATCCTAACTAGAGGGGGCGCTAATTGTCAACAACATAACTAGAAAAAGGATTTATTGTCAACATCGTAACTAGAGGGAGCGTTAATTGTGAAGAACATGTTATTTTAACTGTTTTGATTTACTCAACGGGATGCTCAATTTCTAACTGTAAACCTATATGACATAATAAATTCAAAGTGAACTAGGAATGAAAGATGATTGCAACGATGGCTGTTTTGGAGGTTGTATACCAAACTTTTTATTTTACTAAATGATCTTTATGGCACATACAATATAATATGTGTACCAACTCTGCTGTCAGGGCAACTTTACGAAACTGCGTGTGCCATTAAAAGTGAGCCATGTGTTCTATGAAACAAATAAAATTCAAACGTCGACGAGTAAAACGCTAGCACTGTCCCTGCTTGTCGATAGTCTCGTCCACGACATGCCCTCCCGCAAGGCGACTGCTCACGTTTCAAGAAGCCATATCTCCACAACTACAGGGCCGATTTAAATACTGTTTGTTATATATTTTTCAACATTCATTTAGCTATGCACTGCATGCAAAATTAAACTGTATATACATGTATATAATGTTTGTGTGACCCCCTAGACTGCATCAGAAACTGATGTTTCCACGCAGACAAAAGCTTTTCCGACTCTTACAGTGTTCGAGCAGTGCACCGATGCTTACTCAATTTATATGAAATGGTACCAGAAACGAATGTGAATACAGTAAATAAAAAAACAATAATATTTACAGCTTACTAACGTAAGCCATCTTACTAAGAACGCCCACTCCTGACCCGCTTATACTTTGGGCCAGTTACAATCTCGTCGAGGAAGGAACGAGAAGACCTGACGCAGGTTGGTCGAGGTCGAGTGACGTCCCTCGTTAATTTATGTATATTTATTCCGCATCGTGCACCGTTGTCAGATCTTTATTATTATTAATATTATTATTATTATTGATTCTTATTAAATGACATATACATGTATATATATATATATATATATATATGTTTTTCCGTTTATTCACTCACTCGCTCACTGACCAGGCGGTCGTTGGAGTACCACTATTGATTTCCTGACAGCTCCCGCCATTTCATGCCTTTTACATGTTATTTAAAATGTTCGGTATGTAGTAGTACATTTTCTTCGATGACGCTGGACACGCGATGAAAATCAAGTTTGACTTCAAGTAACTGTCACAACAAAAGTAACCCATATTATAGTGAACGATTTACAGCAAATGTACCTCTTTCTATGTACAATAAGAGAACATAACGTAATTGTTTCGAATCAAACATTGTTATGTACCTGCTACGACTTCATTTGTTCACTTCTTTGGACATTAGCCGATTAACACTTTTGAATGTATAATGTACTTAATAAAATTACGTTTAGTGCCGGATTTCGCATTACTAACAATGTTAGACAGAGGTTCACCGGCGGTTTCACCAACACATTGCTGGGATGCTGGCACAAGGATGATCCTGCCCAGGAAGAGATGATTGTGATCAGGATCTACGGAGCAAACACGGAGTTGATCATCGATCGCGATGCGGAGACGCGTAATATTCAGCTCTTGCATGCCGTTGGCAGTTCAAAACCTCTGTATGCGCGATTCGTCAACGGCATCGCTTACGGCTTCTTCCCAGGCACCTGTTTGGATGAGGTGACTGTCCGAGACCCGGTCACCAGTAGGTCAGTCACTATTTACTCTTCATTTATTAATCCGCCGCTAGTACCCGAGTTTACAGCATAAAATAACTTTGAAATTGTGACATAACTCCCTCCCTCCCTCCCTCCCTCCCTCCCTCCCTCCCTCCCTCCCTCCCTCCCTCCCTAGATATACGAATACAACCAAGACAGTCGTCATGTTATGTGTCTGTAATATTGTGTACTACAAATAACAGTCCCAATGCCGAAAACTTATGTTATCGGGCTAATACCAGTTTCTTAACATCAACAAACTGTTAACTATTCCATAAATAACTGATAGTACTTTAGTAACAAGTTATGTTAACACATGTCTGGCAAATAATTATGTTACATAACATCTGCACCGCTTTGTCTGTCTACAGACTTGTGGCTCAGCAGATGGTGAAGATTCACTCGATAGATCCTGACGAAATCATGAAACAGAACTACATCTCGTGTTCAGCAATGAGTCGCAAACCGGTGGTATTCGATCGCATCTGGAAATGGCTGGATCTAATTCCTGATGAATTTACTGACGCAGAGAAGAACAAAAGGTGAGGGTAGCACCCAATACACACGGGGTGAACATCTAAGGCCCTGTTATACTGGGAGTTCATTCATACGTTCTTCGCCATTAGTCGGTCAATCACTTCGCCATAAAACGTCAACAAGCACTGCACACGAAATCAATGTTCACGAACTCATTGAATGTCAGTTTTACCAATGTATATTTGTTCATTTCGCCGTTTTAAGGCGCACTGCAGCAAATATTTATTTGAAACAAATTATTGTAAGCAGATTTATTTTCACATTGTTCAGTTTCATAATATGCACCCAAATATAACTAATGATTGCCACGACTGTATCACTAATGAAAATGTAAAAACAACTGCTAGAAATTGACGACTATGGAAAAACATTATTTTATTAGAATTTGTAATTCAATGTTTCTCCATTCGAACTTTTCATCAATATGGTTTGTACGTTTCATTTGTACATCTACTTTGTTGGATTTGTTTGAATAAATCCCATGAAAGTCGTTCACATTTGCTCCACGCGTCTCCATTGGTATTTGTCAAGCATAAGTTATTCACGATACTAGTTCTGTAACTGTTATTTCAATTGAGACATAAGTAATTTTGGATAGGTTAGGTAAATGAAATTGTAGGGCAAAGGCTATTAATTCCATGATTGTTCTGATAAACACTCCTTGTTTAATAATAACACACAGCAACTGGTTCACATGGTTGACCTACTATCGTCAATTATTTGACGTTCGAGTTGTCTGCCATGATAGGTACAAAAATGGCATTCCCAGCAAGCCGCAGCTGAAACGTGAACTGGAAGAGTTGCAGCGGGAACTGGACGTCCTCGGGTCCCCAGTTGTCTTTTGTCACAATGATTTGCTGTTGGGTAATATTGTGTACAATGACAAAAAAGGCATGTGACAACTTAGTAAATTATAAATCTTTATGAGTTCACGTCTTGTATCCAAAACTGTTTGCACAGTGTATGCACGAGAATTATTTTGTGAGAACACTTTTCTATGGTATGATCTTGAAGTTTCTACATTCTTTTTTGTTATTTTATCTATAATGATTTGTTCTATTAATATGTAGAACGTATTATAAAATGACGTATTACCGTTGCGTGCAAACACTTGTCATTAGTGTGTATACATTGTAGTGTGTTCGTTCTTGTACGTATTCATTATTTCATGAATAACAGTAAGTTAATTACTAAAGTATATTACATGAACTGAAAGTATAATTGTAATGTGGAACTAAGGAATATTTAACAACACAAGAAACGATAGATCCACGTGTACAGTAGGGATGAAAAGAACGTTTCATAAATCGGTTTATAAAAAACACCGCTATATGGTATTCCTTTGAAGTTGGTCCCCTGGAAAGTTCGCATGGAGAACTCCAGGCACATAGTCTTCATTTTGGTGGTGCTGGAGTGGTCTGATGAAGATATGTCGGTGTATCGTGTTTGGCGAAGCGAAGACAGAAACGAAGGAGAAGAATGGCAAGGTTTTATATAAATGTATTTCTGTTTCAGGAGAACTAGCCTTTATTGACTTCGAGTATGGAGCATTCAACTATGAAGCTTTTGACATTGGCAGCCACTTTGCAGGATATGCAGGTAAAGTATCAATAGATAAATTATTTCTTCTAAGAAGAGATGCATCTCCTTTGCAGTCACATATGTACGTTTGCTGTTATTATCTTGACAGTTTGAGAGAAGAAGTAATGTGTAGCTACTTCTTAGAACTACAATGTACAACATCAGTTGTTTTATCTTGACATGACACAGTGTCATCGTTCTGAGCTGTACACTGTTGTTATTCAGGTGTGGAAGATATCGACTGCAGTCGCTATCCAGATCGTGAGTACCAACTGAAATGGCTTCGTACTTACCTAGAGTTCAAGGCCGTACAGCAAAGGTCAAATTCATCAACGGTCACCGATCGCGATGTTGAGGTGCTCTACTTTCAGGTCAACAAGTTTGCCTTGGTAGGTATAGACATTCTAACGATCAATTACAATTAATAACTCGAATCTTGGAAAGATTTTATAATACGAAACGTGCAAACCCTTAATTTAAATCCCAACAATTTACAAGCAAACTATTTGCACAACATGTATATGTTGTTGCTTTCTTAGAAACAAGACTGTTGTCATATTAGCACAGTGGTGAACTTCATCAAATCGATTATGGTTTCAGTGTCCAAATTTCACATGTGTGTCTTTATGATGATTGTCACTGAAGACTAAGGAATCGTAGACACCACGTTATTGTTGTCTTTTTCATTTACAGGCAGCGTACTTTTTATGGGGTATATGGTCACTGATCCAAGCATGCCATTCCACCAAAGACGTTGACTACCTTGGGTATGTATATAGTTAGCGAAATCGATATGTAATTTGTGAAGACGTAAGACAACCCATGCTTGAATCTGCCTATACCTGAAGTACGACATTTCGTAACTGTCTACTATTGAATGGATTGTATCAATTTTAAAGACTCAATAAAACTCTGATTTACAATGTTAAGCTTTTTTACATTGCATAAAATGACACAGAGACAGTTGTTACACGCTATTTGAGTGCATCCAACTTATATTGGATGATATTCTGATATATTTGGTGTTATTGCTGGACATAGATTACTTTCTTATTTTGTGTTATTATGCAGTAGCGTGAAATTGTCTTTAACCGAGAGCAGTATTTGTTGTCTTGTGAAACACAATAGTCACGATTGTTCAAAAATCAAATAAAGAAGCTATGACAGAAACTTTGTCATGTGTCTCAGGGATCTCGTGTTTCACAAAGGAAGCTTCTAATATGTTGCCTAATGTTAATATTTATGATGGTGAGAATGTTTTTTTTGTGATTACGTCCATTTTAGAGCCTGAGTAGTTAATCAGCCATCTGGTTGAATTTGAATAAAATACACGGATAAGTAAACCAGAGGCAAATCGAGAAGTCTAAACGTAGTTCCATTGTGTTATGTGGTATTTTGTGAACATTTAAACATTTTATTTTACAGTGTATATTTAAGTCATGTTTAAGCAATTAGAACTAAATATAATTATTTTTAAATTGTTAATGTGTTTGACAGATACATTTATGATTATACATCAGAACAGCAGAGGAATTGAGTGAACAAATTATTCAGGTACTTGTCCTCATTTTGCACGAGGAGTTCCCTCTTACTTTGCATGTGCACATACACGCGGGTGAATGGTTTTGCCCTAAAGCAATTGGGCACGGTGGCCGACAATGAATCACCGACCTACGCATTCCACATCGCAATTACCAGACGTCCTACTAAATAGCCCAATGTCTGACAATACAGATTAGATCATTGTACAGCCATAAATTTAAGACCTCTGAATACTTATTATTATTACTATTAGCATTTCTATAGCGCCATATCTCCGGGACCAGTCCGCCGTTCATAGGCGCGTACACACATTATAAAACGTACATGGAATCAAATATGAATATATATATATATATATATATGTGTGTGTGTGTGTGTGTATGTATAATGATGCCGGTAAATATAATATTAAGATTTACAAGATTTTATATATGATGTAACTAAAATAAATGACATATTTGCACAAATATTAAGATAATTAATACAAAAAATATATTATAATATATAAAATTGTATTCAAAGATAAATAATAATAAATTCATTAAATTTATTATATAATAATAAATTAATTGATTAATACATGTTCATAAAAATATCCTACAGCACAATTCCTCAGTCGAAGTACGCCTGTTTAAATAGGTAAGTTTTAAGGGAGGTTTTGAAATTATTGAAAGTGTCTATTTGACGAACGTAACGTCAAAGACACAATACGTATAAGCTGACACGTGTCACGTGATATGTTAAGTCACGGTCATGGGCAAGAGACAGCCATTTTGTGTTGGAGGCACGCAAATTCTTATGTCGCGTATCAGGGATAATATGTGTGCACATTTTGTGTGCACTGTTTGTGTGCACAGTTTTTAACGCATATTTTAATTGTTATTGAGACAGTGTAATTTTTCCTTTGTAGTTAATCTAGTTATATCTATAGCTTGATAGTAATTTAACTTTCTTGAAGATTTGCAACATTCAGGACATCTATTTGTAAAACGACATTAAGGATTCGTCCGCCATTACCCTCAGAAAGAGTGCCCTTGAAAATACCGTTTTTGTGTGATATGTGAATTTTTACGAGCACTTTGACATGGGACACGTTGGCCGTGTGAATACTGAATGTATTACTACATTAGATCTTTCACGAGGTAGCAATATTATACGCTAGTCGCTCGCGTATTCGCACAGTGGCTATTTTGCAGAACGCACCAATATTTCAAAATCCGTCACAAGATTGGGGCGAAATTGAGGGGTATCAGATTTGGGTGGATTTTTTTTGAAAAATGAGGTATGAGAATTTCACGAATTTTACACAACACTTGTATCAATGGAGGTTACATATGCTGTGAAGCTTTCAAGAAAATTGCAGGAAACGTTGTAATGGCCGCCTATGTAAAATATAATGTGGTCTTACCCCAGCATCCAATGTTCATCACAGAGGGTCTTTTTGTTATTTTCTGGGTGATGACTAATCATATGGCTCTGTGGACTAGACACAAAATGGTCTTACTACAGACATTGTAGTTTGATGGTAGGTGCAGATGTCCGTTTTGAAAGAAAAACATTGGTGATTTATATTGTCTGGACCTTCGGAAATCACTGTCGCGGGTCGGTTTAACTGCATCTTGAGCATAGCATTCACAAAGGTGTATTTTTGGACGGACTAGTGCAATGCTGGGTAACAGCAAACTGGAAAATCTCAGAACAAGGGGGAGACCGGGTGGCGTGGTTTAAATGTGCTCCGTCTCTGTGTCATGACATGTTACCAACGAAAGATCCTGTCAACGAAAATATGATTTTTTAATTTGTTATGCGCAAATGTTTGGCATTTTAATTACCCATGCCATGGAGTACTTTATCGACATGCTTAAAATTCCACATAGTCATAGATAATTAGTGTTTTGCCCATGGGTACTTGCTGCTGATTCTCTAATGATCTGTTTTTCCAGGTACAGCATCCTAGATTTGAATGAGTATTTTGCGAAGCGACAAGTGTTCCTTTCGCTGAAGATGCCGGCATAGTTAGCTATTTGCGGCTAGCGACAAAACAAACACCGTTACTTATGTAGGCATATAGATGAGCAATACTTACACATGATTGTCAATTGTTATGCTATATGGTGATATACGTGTTAGTGGGGATGTATAAAAGTGTTGATAAACCCCAAACGAGTGACAAAATGTACAACGAAATCTTCAAGACTGGAGCAGAATTTGTCCCAACTAAATGTTAATATTTCCATGACTTAATTCTTATTTTCTCACACGTATAACGTTGATAAGAGAGTATCCATTATGAAATGCCGTATATACATTGGACATAGTGGTTAAGACATTGCATTTGCAATCCGTAGAGCCGGGGTTTTATATTACTCGATGCATGGAATGGACGGATCTGACAAGAGGTCATTTTAACTCATTTTGTACGGTCCATAGGACTGGTTACGGGGAGAACTTACATTTATGTATAATGTGGATGTTCGCTATAAGGATCATGTTAGGACTTCATTAAAAAAGTGTTTTATATTCGATGTTCGTTATATCTATTGGTATATAAAAACAGTGCTTGTCAGAAAGGAGATTTTAAATGTGTTCCTTTAAGCGTATGTTCCTTTCCACAATGATACCTTACAGCGAGTGTCCGTTGTAAGTGTTATACACGTGTACATACGTATAACTCAACGTTGCTGAGAATGTCACCGATTTTGATCAGATGGGATTATCCATACCAAATCATATATGTCTTGATTTTGTTGAATGAAGCGTTGCGTAATTAATATACATTTTGCACCCGCTGCCCTTTGCAACAAATCATATTTGTACATAACTAAGGGCAAATGCTTCACCTGGCGGGAGAGGTGCAAACGTTTCTAATTTGAGGAACGTACCTAGTGCATTTAGGATATTAAGCAAACTCTTACGAGTCCTGCTGTCATGTTCTATGTGACATGCTATTTATGCGCAACACGTGTTTTGGATGTTACTCTTCCAGTAGTAGTTGTTGTTATAATATGTAGTCATGTTTTGTTAATCCGTTCATGGATAATCCGTTGTCTTCAGTAACCTGCATCAACAATCCTTACATTTCTTTATTCAGACATAGTCCTTGGAAACGAAGTGCTCCAATAAACGAGGCATGATTGTACAGTGCCATGAGATTAAATGAGACATGACTGTACAGTGACATGAGACTAACATGCTGTCACGTAGAATAAAGACGAAATAGCCTAAGCATTATATATTTCTACTATCATGCATATCATGCGTGCTGTTGTCAGTAATAAAACGTATTTCCGCACGTGTATGTCTGTCGAATCCTTGCTCAATTCTAAATTTGCTAATTCCAAAACGTTGGCTAAAGCAAGAGTTTTCTACTATGTGTTACACAATTCCTACCCCTGTATTGAGTCTTGTACATCCTCTGTCATATACACGCTTACTATTGTATATGAGGAGAAGAAGCATATGTGAATAACTGGCACAACTACTTTTCATCACACTGCATGACTTCCGATGCGACTGTCTGAGGATAACGGCCCAGCAGGTATGAACATACGCACTTCCGGCCTGACCAGACCGTTCAGATTGATTTCGTTGAGATTGTCAGCATGTAATCCATAATAAATCAAATCGGCCCATTTTCTCAAGGAGCGAGCAGTTGTAGAAATCAAGAACATCGGTGCAAGCTGCAGCACAAAGCCAAGAGAATACATTTTGACACGATTTTGTTTTTATTTATTAAAGTAATTTAAATTCAGTTAACAAAATTAATGGTGTCCAGAAATGTAATCAGGCGATGTAGCCTCGCTGTAGTTTTTAGTTCTGACAATTCGTGGTTCCCGGTCATGCTGCATGTTCTACAGTGCAACAGAATGACCTCGGAACATTACGTCGCCGTTGGAATGGGCTCCAACATGTGCTGCAGAAGGACATTTATAGTGCAAATCATGTATAACCAGTTAATCATATGAAGACAACACAATCATTTGTATTGCTTATATAACTATTTACACAATACAATAAGTCGTATTGCATAAAACTATATAGATAGCACATAAATTCATATTGCATACCGATATTTAAGTAAACAAATATTTCGTCTCATACGTCCATTTTGCGTTCAATAAACACACATGAATACGTCAAAGACATTATTATATCACATATTTAGTAAAACACACATTGATTTCAAATTAATATCTCAATTTGACTATTAACATGTATAACACACATTTATATTACAGTTACATTTACATATATGTTACAGGAATAACGTGGTCTCAACAAAAACAACATTAGTGAGACGTCACCCAAATTTTGGATTTTAAATACATACAGGCTGTATATGTCCTCCCATCACATCACGTGGTTGATCAAATGTAGTGCCTAGACAATACTTGATATAAGTGTTTTGGTCTGTGCTGCAAGAGACAAACTATGCAGGCATCTTCACGGAAAGACACGCGTCTCGCTTTGCAATGTATTCATTGAATCGTGTGATACTAAACTTGAAAGAAATCAAGCGGTTGATCAGCAGCAGAAATCAATGGTTAAGCAGAACACATTGTCCTTTAATATTTTGAATCTAAACACTACGACAACGTACCTGAAAACCTGTGCATTGATAACAATTAAATGTCAGCATTTGCTATGCGGAAATGGTGACATTTTGTTTAGACACAATATTTGTCAATGACTGGATGCGTTTTAAACTTAACCAGTCATTGACATAGGGCCTAATCTTACATTGGTAATACGGCATGACACAAAGGTAGAACATTTAAGTTGGATCATCTTCGGGACATGCCATCTCGGTATATATCCCGGATCCTTATACCTTCCTGTACAAAACAATAGTTAGGCCTCATTTAGAATATAATAAGGACATAAATATGCTAGAAAGAGTACAGAGGAGAGCGACTAAAATGATACCAAAACTGAGGGATCTTAGTTATGAAAAACGCCTAAAAGAATGTGGTTTAATAACACCAGAGACCAGGAGATTGAGAGGAGATCAGATAGAAGTGTTTAAAATATTGAATGGTTATGAAAATATTGATAGAAATATGTTTTTTTCAGTTAAGAAAGATAGAAAGACTAGAGGACATGAAGTTACATTAGTAAAGGAGCAGTGTAGATTAGACATAAGAAAGTTCTCATTTTTACAAAGGACTGAATGAATGGAACAGATTATCTGATGATTGTGTGGGTGCTAGTAGTGTGAATATGTTTAAAAATAAAATCGACACATACCTCAGAAAGGCTGGATATATGTAAATAAAAGGGCTGGACTCTCGATAAGCCAAAGAGCTTCCTCGTACACCTGCCATCTAGAGTTAATTCTCTGGATGGCAATCTTGTTAAATCTTGTTAAATGTTCCATTTGCTGTTTATCCTGCCATTACATAAATCGGTGTCGAAGTCCATGTCCCAATCTTTGTGAATATTACACTTGAATGCTGCTCCCTCAGGTGCGGCCAGAACTTTGCTCACCCTTTGAATACTTTATATGATGTACGGAAATATCATAAGCAGGGATTGTGTAAACTTTGTTCGTACATAATTTGCTTTAAATATAATTACAAAAACAGCAACAATATATAATTATGTCTCGACGACTGAATGTGGCAATTGTTCAGTTTCTGACTTAGCCATGATAACGATCACATAAAGCCCCAACTTTCCTTTGAACAACTGTACACTTTTCGTGTCCTTTGTGAGCAATTGTCAGGTGAGCGTTTGTCCCGGCAAGAAACTCTCCAGTTAGCAACTGTTAAGGTGTTCTTCTTTTGTGAAGCGAAGAAGACCACATTTCATCTTCGCCTATTGCCTTTTGTTGAGATTTTCTCTCTCTTCGAATTCTTTTGGCGTCTGCAACTCGTCTGTGTTCGTAATACACAACATCCTCTTTTGTTTCGCTGCGCCAAGTTTGTCGCTCGTTCTCTCCCGAAAGTCATGGTCCATTATCAAGTGTTCAAGATTCGTGTCAACTGTTGGGTGCGGGTCTTGTTCTACATTACTCGTCTATTTATGTCCGTGCTCTGGCCCGGTCAAGTGTCAGACACTGGCCTATTTAACAGTATGTCATATAATACGATAATTATGAATGGGAGACGTATCCATAGATCGGTCGGGCAATGTGTAATCTGTGGGGCTTTATGTACATATTTGTGCTTTGTGAATCGAGCAGCTACACGGTAACACTATTGTTGTGTCTATTTGTGCCTTCCCAAATAATAGTATACTCCACATAACAAGGGAGAACAGGTTACGTTCTAGTATTTGTATAACAAAGATTAATTTGTTATTTGATAAGAACTCCTAAATATATATTTGAAGCTCAAATATAATAATAATTTGGAAATTGTTTTATTCAGTTTAAAAATTGTTGGCACTTAAATTTAGCGACTTCTATTATTCTACCAGAATACCGCAGCATTATGTAACTATCTCTATGTCTGAACCATGAAAATTACTCGTATCGTTTACTACTCCATTAACATTATTCAAGATGAGGCAAATACTTGCAGCAAAGTTTAAATCAAGGTACAAACTCTTCAGTAGAATGCAGGAAACCAGAGTAATTGTTCATATTATTAATATTACGAATATTAACAGTCATTATGTAGCCTAGAGGAAGAGCTTGCAGGTGTTGGGAGTAATGCCAGGGTTGATGACGGCAGTATGCCCGACTGTGCGGGAGGTAAAACCAGCAGCAAAAACATGAAAGGGAAAATCCGTGTGGCAACATGGAACATCAGAAAAACGAATCAAGGGACACTACAAATGGTAACATCAGAAGCAGAAAATATGGGGTACAAATATTAGGGATTGCGGAACACAGGTTGGCCAGACAAGGACATTTTTGCCCGGATTGAGGAGGAAAGTTTATATACACAGGAGCAACTAAACCAGGGATGAGTGGAATTGCGTTCTATCTGTCAAACAAAACTGAAAATGCACTATTAGAATGCAATCCGGACAACGGTACAGAATTATTACCATACGAATACGAGCAAAACCCACGTATATAACATGTATTCAAATTTATGCACCAACGAGCACCACAGATGATGACGTAATAGACACGTTTTATGATACACCGCAACGAACATTCGACGAGTTAAACAGGAGAGACATGGTAGTGCTGATGGGCAAAATATGGACACAGAGCGAGAAATGGGAGAGGAGATAAACTTGTTGTGTCTATCATAGAGAATGAACTGATGATCACTAATACTTTCTTCAAACAATATCACAGAAGATTGTACACTTGGACAACACCAGGTGGACGGAACATAAATCAAATCGACTTTATACTGACACCAAAACGTGTGATAAAATTATGAAAGATGAAGAGAGAGAAAGAGTTGGTAGTAGAAATTAGGAATATCATTATGGAATCAGCTGACAAACAAATCACTAAAAAGAGGAGGCAGAAACAACCATGGATAAGCAGAGACACTCTGCAGATGATTGATGAAAGGAAGTAGTTAAAGAAGAACAAAAAAAGAGTGAGCATTATCATGACAATACGAGGAAATAAAGTAAGTATATGACACAGTCAGTCAAACCTAGAGTTGGCGTTATCAAAGACGAAACGGGAATGACTGACAGAAAGCGAAGGCACACTTGAAAGATGGAAGCAATATTTTGAATGCATGTTTAAGAAAGAAGAAACAGAAGAGGTAGACATGGATGTAGGAAGGAAGTGGACAGAACCAGAACATGAACTTGAGCCTTTGCGTTCAGAGGTGGAGTGGGCAATATGAAGTCTAAAAGACGGAAAATCACCTGACACTGATGACATCACTGCAGTGCTGATAAAAGCAAGTGTCAAAGCAAGCGTGGATATCTATCACACATTATACAAGCAGATATGGAAAAGTAGAACATGGCCCATGGACTGGAACTGAGCAATTCTTCTACAAATACCAAAAAAGGTGACATACAAGAATGCTCAAACCACAGCACTGTATCCCTCATCAGCCATGCGAACAAAATTATGCTAAACATCATAACGAAGAGAATCACACCAAAAGTAGAATGTGAAGTCAACAGGACAATATCTGGTTTCCGGACTAGAAGAGGAACAAGAGATGACATTTTCAACTTGAAGATGTTAATTAAAAAATGCAGAAAATTCAACCACGACCTTATGATCTGTTTCATATTTTATTAAAAAGCGTTTGATAACTTTAGTTACCAACAAGTCTTCAGTGAAATTAGTGTGCGGTACCACAGTTTGGTTCCCAGTCGACAAGGGTGTAAAACATTGGTGCATTTTGTCTCCCCACCTGTTGAGTCTATACACAGAGAATATCATGAGAGAGATCGAAAACCATCAAAAGTCATAGTAGATGGCGAGGAAATAGATCGAGTGGAAGGATTTGAATATCTGGGGTCACTGATAGAAGCAGATGGAGATGTTACGAAATATGTCAAGCGGAGATTGGCAATGGCGAGTAAAAAGTTGACGGAGATAAAGAAACTGTGTAAAGCAACGAACAAAGATATGAAACTACGAATTACCCGAGTCTGCATATTTCCAACTGCTACCTATGGATGCGAAATCTGGACTCTTATTAACACCATTATTAACTGTATCAATGCATTTGAAAACAAGTGTTATAGAAAGATATTACGAGTTTCGTGGACAGAACATAGAATTAACGAATCCATCGAAGATAAGCTTGGTGTTATACCCCAGACTTTATTTAAGTTTGTAAAGAAACATAAACTACGTTAATTCGACCATGTGAAACGGCATCAATCTGTAGATAGACAAATAATGGAAGGAACATGGAAGGCAGCAGAAGCAAAGGAAGATCTAGGAGCGAATGGGAGAAGGACATAGAGGAATGGATGGGACCAGACGTCTGGCGAGTGGGGAGACTGGCAACCGAACGAGCTCTCTATAAACAATCCATCAAGGCTACAACATCCGGATATGGATAAGCAAACTCAACCAAGGTAGCATATCAAGACTTTGTCAAATATGAGATTCTAGGAGATACAACACGTATATTTTTTTTATGTTTACCATTAGAACAAATGCAGAGTGCCACAAGACGACAAAACCATCTATCAATTAAAAGTACATTCAACAAGAACTTTTACTGCAAAAATAATAACAACATGCAATTAATAGGGGTCCAGCATTCACACCAAAACAATCGGTACATCAATCAATACTCCCGAGGTGAACACGTTCGTCTCACATCTCGTCTCACATCCTTTAGCTAAGTCTGCTTCTGTATTATTTGTCGCAATTCAGAAGGAAAATTACTAACGCGAGAGTAATGTCAGTGTTCGAAAGGTCAATTGGTCATAAAAGGACAAGTGTAAACCGGAAACTGTCACTCTCTCTCTCTCTCTCTCTCTCTCTCTCTCTCTCTCTCTCTCTCTCTCTCTCTCTCTCTCTCTCTCTCTCTCTTTCTCTCTCTCTCTCTCTATCTCTCCTCCTCTCTCTCTCTCTCTCTCTCTCTATATATATATATATATATATATATATATCTCACACACACACACACACACACACACACACACACACACACACACACACACACACACACACACACACACACACACACACACACACACACACACTCATTCACTCACACACACACCATTTTCAAGCAACAACCACTACGACCAGGTCCCCTTCTCTTTTTATTTCATTGGGTTAGTTTTCATGCAGCATTGGTGCTGTTACATCTTAACATACTATTCGTTATAATAAAAATACGTATACTTGCCCGAGGAAGTCGAAGTCTATGGTGGAACGGCACGCTTGGATGATACCCCATATACCAAGTGAAAAGTGCACCATCTGTAAATAAACAACGTCAGTGTAGATAACGTGATTTATTCTTACTTGGTGAAGTTTCGAACGGTGAATATGTTTAGATTTATGTGACTTAAACAAATAAATGAACCGCTTTTATGTTTGCACATTAACCCCCAATTTGTATAGTTGCAATCGACTTATCGCAACCAAATCTAGAATGTGGTGAACTTTCAACTCGATCAGAACGTTATGATTAATAGAATCGATTCTCTTTCAAATGGATTGCATATTTCTTCAAGTTAAATGTTGCCCTGACTCATATTATTATTAATCCATTGCTTAAATATATTCTCACCAGAACAAACTTGTTGACCTGAAAGTAGAGAACCTCAACTTCGCGATCGGTAACCTTTAGTAAATTTGAAACATGTGCGGCCTTGGACTCCAGGTATGTACGCAGCCACTTCAGTTGGTATTCCCTTTCAGGATAGCGATTGTAGTCGACATTTTCTACACCTGAATGGCAACAATGCGCAGCTCAGAAGATAGAAAACTTGACGTCACAAATGCCTACTCTCCCCAATTCGACAATCGACAAACTGAGAATATTACATTCGTTTGCGTCGTCGAACTGGTTTTGGGGTTGTAACTACTAAAAATGTTACGTCCGCATGGTGACCTGTTTGACATTATACAGCTGGGAAAAGTGTAACTCTGAATCAAACGGAATACGACAACCCAAAATATGAGCTGGCATATTCAAATTGATATCGAGGAACCATGAGTATTAGACGCGGCACCGCAGCGTCATGGTCAAAGAAGCTCCAGTTGCTTACTAGTCATGCAGCGGGGGCGTGTATCAATATGCCAGCTTTCGAGTACTGTGTAGACACACATACACATACACACACACAGACACACACACACATACACACACACACATATACACACACACATACACACGCACACATACACACAGACACACACACACACACACATGTACACCCACAAACGCATACACACATATTTCTTCAGTACGTTAAATTTATTTAGAATTATTCCTTGTTAAATATATGTGAATAATCAATCAGATTTAATGAAACTAATTTACCCGAGGTCTGCAGTCACGAGCATTATATTTTAAAAATTCGTCTTCTCTCGGACTGTCAAAGGTAATAACTACAGACGTGCATATGTAGAAGTAATGCAGTGGACCCTCACTATTAAGGCCACCTTTGGGAATGTGCAAATGTGATCTGATTAGCGAGGTGACCGTATTGGCGGAACTAATATTCTACACGTTACTGTGTGGAAATAATTTGGGACTGTTTTAGGGTGACCTTAATTTCGAGGTGGCTGTATTACCGAGGTGACCATAAAGCTAGGTTCCACTGTACAGTCAAAGAAATGAAATTAAGTCATCGACTCCTTACATGCATATCCTGCAATGAAACTGGCAATCAAAAACGCTTCATAGTTGAAATTTGCATATTCAAAGTCTATAAAGGATAAAACTCCTGAAACAATAAACCAAATAGTCCACATTACATGAAATATTGCAATTCAAATTCTTCTTCTTCGTTCATTCGTTCTTCATAACACAAGACAGCAACACATCGCAACCAGACTCTTCGATCACTATTCAATTAAATATGTTTTCTCATCTGGCTTACTACATTGCGAATCCGGGTCTTCCGTGTACACATATGCAGTGTGTGTGTGTGGATAGTTTAATAAGCTATATCTGCGATCTGTTTAATGTAAAAGTGCTTACTTTTGCCTAAATGATCAACAATAATTTACTTTTGTCATTACGTCTGCTGATTCAATAGAACCATTTCCTGGTTTCAAAATAGCATACAAACCACTGAAACTATCGGCCACGTGGTTTTCGAAAGAGCAAGAAACGTCGACAACATCAACACAGAAACATGTACATAAGCGTGTTGCTCAGTTATGAGAATATTCACACACACACACACACTCTCTCTCTCTCTCTCTCACGCACACACACACACACACACACACACACACACACACACACACACACACACACACACACACACACACACACACACACACACACACACTCACACACACACACACATAAAATAACTACAAAGAATACATAAGACCGTATACCTACTTGATAAGAATCATAGTTAATTACACCATTTTCATCTAAAAAAAATTATCGTGAATATATTCTACACACAAACTATGTTTTACACAACTTACAAACTTACAAAGATGTACACTTTTAGAAATTTGCCACCCACCTTTCTTCTCGTCGTACACCACAAACCACTAAAACTATCGGTCACGTGGTTTCCGAGAGAGTAAGAAACGTCGATAACATCAACACAGAAACATGTGCATTATCGTATTGCTCATTTATGTGTGTATTGTCATTTTGAGAATCATTTGAATCCCTGTTTTGGCAAGCAGTTAAGTTAGTCATGTCTTAATAAAAGTACGTAATAAAAATTACGTTTCACAAATACAGCAAGCATGTTGTATGTAAGTTTGCCTTTTGAGTTTGAAATGAGATGACTGAAAAGGTCACATTGAGAAGATGAAATACACACACACTCACACACACATGCACACATGCATGCACACACGCAGACAGACAGACACACACACACACACACACACACACACACACATACAAACGTAATGGTATTAATTACTAATATTGACTAAATACAAAAAAAAACACATCTAATGCATGATGAAAACTCAACGTATTTTATACTATTATTTGTAGGCAGTGGTAAAATGTTTTATTAATATATTACGAATACTAACAAATCTAATTAGTGTAAATAAAATAACTAAAAAAAATACATAAAATGGTAAGATAAATTAGTTAATGACACCATTTTGTTATCCAAAATAAAATATCATGGATATATTCTGCACATATGTTTTATACAACTTACAAACTTACGGTAACTTACTCGTGCAATTTTTGAAATTTGCCACCCACCTTTCTTCTCGTCGTACACAATGTTAGCCGGCAGCAGATCGTTGTGACAAAAGACAACTGGCGATCCGATGGCTTCCAGTTCCCGCTGCAACTCTTCCAATTCACGTCTCAGCTGCAGCTTGCTAATGACGTCACTCTTGTACCTGTCATGGCAGACAACGATGTAGGGATGCGGTTCCTTGCTATCTGAGATCTTTCCGTCGATATCGACAAGACTGTGTTGGCACAAATAACTTATTTAACAGTTACAAATGGAAGCAAAATATATCTTGCCTTGTCTATTTGAAGAGGAACAGTTATTAATTTGAAAAAAAGTTGCAACAAATTAGAATTGCCTTCAGTTTCATTTAAGTGAAGTATAAGGCAGCATTTTGTACATAGTTATTAAACTGGGGCATTTATTTGTTTTCAACATCCGGCATGCAGAAGCTGAATCTCACGTAACTCCGCTTCGCGGTCGATCATCAGCTCTGTGTTTTCTCCGTTGATCCTGATCAGAACCATCTCTTCCTGGGCAGGATCATCCTTGTGCCAGCATCCCATCAGTGTGTTTGGCGATACCGCCAGTGAACCTCTGTCCACAAGGCAAAATCAACATAAGACAACATCAAAGTTAGTCAACACCAATATGGCTTTGGGATGCGATAACAGTTACAATTATATCTTGAGTTATATCATTACTGATGGCATAGTGATGCTGTGTGGCCCACACTACATTACATACAGTACTGTATCACTAATAATAAGTATTAGTAGAATTCAGTGATGTAAAATAATGCAATAATTAATTTTAAAGTTTTATGTGAGTGATTACTTTAATTTAAGACTTAATTAATAACAATTTAAACGTCCAATCAAAAATCCAGTGGGACCAAGTGACGGTATCATGACTAACGACGTAAGAAAGAACAGCATGATGAATGCAGCATAACATATTAAATCAGGCCTCCGACCTTCAATTTGATGTCTTCTGTCGACCACTTCGGTCTGATCAGCTGGGTGAGTTTGATAGACCCCGACTCTATATCGGCGACCTCGATACGGAAGCTTTACCAATTGGGTTCCATCGTTAACGTGTCATTGTTTTGTCACATCCATTCATACACACAAATAATTAATAGTCAGGTTCACAATGTTAACATTTGTATTTTCGTTCATTTTTTTGAGATTTGCATGGAAATGTTATGATATAGAGTCTGAAAAGTAATGTTTACATTTTTACAGGTACATATAGCGGCCATCTTGGATTTTTTTTAATGGTAGACACTGACAACCTGTATTTCTCAAAATCTCAGCTACACTTAGCCTTTTGATTTGTGTGGCTAAACCTACATATTGAGGGGCACGGAATCCAATAAGATCATTTACAATCATCTAAACATAATGAAATTTCTAGTGTATGAAAGTTATACATGTTACGACTGAATAATATACATGTAGCATAGCGTATAAACACTTGTGTTTCTGTTACCTTTTTAGCTTTGCAAGACTGTCTATTTGGAAACGTGGAAATAATGAATCTGAAAACCAATGTTTATATTTTTAAAGGTATATATGGCGGCTATCTTGGATTTTGGTGGACACTGAAAACCTACATTTTCTCAATATCTGAACAAGCTTATGACGGTTCTTTCTGGTCTTATCGGAATCTCCAACAATGTCAATGGAAAAAAACGCTTCTTCCTAGCTACTTCCGAAATGTCATGCATGGCAAGCGTGTTCAAGGGTGCGTTCAATGTTAAAGATAGGAAGCCTAGTGAGCATCATCATCTATCCTACTGAGCAGTTGGTAACAACATAAACTCACAACGACAACTCTCAGACGGCTACAAGCGAGGTGTATTTTAATGTACCAAATGAATCATCTGCTGAAGTCGATGGGCCCCATCTAAGTAGCAAGATTGCAGTCGTAGATGGCATGGTAGTTGTCCAGAAACTTACGAAGAAGAAAACGAAAATGGCCAAAATGAAGGATCTCAGTGAATGTTTCATTAACAAAGTGATGTACCTCACAAGAGGCTATGATGAAATCATTCTAGTCTTTGACACCTGAAAAGCGACATGGAGGGAATTACCCAATCCATTACCAAATCCGAGACGATGCCAACATAAAATACATCACAACGAGCCGTTTCCTATCACATGGAAAGGTGATCTCACAGAATACGTGGTAGGAGAAAAGCCTTAGAAGCTATGTCATATGCTTCTAGTAAATCTGGGGTACATAGGGACTGAGAGAACAGAGAACTGATAGACAAATAATTGCAGCCCATGTTTTGTCTGGTGACAAATCCTTTTGTGCCTGTAAATACTGGTCATTTTGCTATTGGTTATTTTATTTTGGTCTTTGGCTAAAAAGATACATCCGAAAACGTTACAATGTAACATATATTCTGCAGTTTATATGTCTCAATTTATATAGAAAAAACGTCGTAAATTTATTTTCAGTTTCGATCAATTCATTCAATTCATCTTACTTTGTGGGATTCAATTCCAATTCGATCTGTTTTGGTTTTATCCAATTCAATTCAAATTGATGCATTTTGTTGTTCAATTAAATTCCAATTCAATTAAGAATTGAACCCAGGTCTGTTCCTTTACTGTTCGGGACGGTAGTAAAATGCTTCCGAGTAAAATGTTATCTGACCATCGAGTACAGACTACTACTCCTGACGTTTCGTAGTGTGCATGACTTCGATGCGTAAAACCTGACCGATTTGCCACCTCGACACCAGCCCACTCGCACGCTACTGAAAACATTTCTTTTTAGACGTGTGTTTTCACTTTAAATTAAATATGTGCGCAGTTAGGACCTCTGAACGTTTTAGTATCTACCTTAAACGTTTACTATTTATTATTATTCTTTCTTAACTTTTAGTTTTAACTAGTATTAATTGTTACTATTATTATCCTGATCTATTTATTATATATATATATATATGTGTGTGTGTGTGTGTGTGTGTGTGTGTGTGTGTGTGTGTGTGTGTGTGTGTGTGTGTGTGTGTGTGTGTGTGTGTGTGTGTGTGTGTGTGTCTCTGTGTGTATTAATGTTTCTAATAATCTTATTAGGTACATTCCATGTTTTAATATTGCTACGCGCCTCTGAATGGTCATATTTGCCAAACTTACGGCGCAGTGAAATGCAGTAAATATATTATTAATATTACTATTATTATTATTATTATTATACGTCTTGATTCTTATTAAATGGCATATGTACTATATATTTTTTCCCATTCACTTGCTCACTCCCTCACTGACCAAGCGGTCGTTGGAATACCACTATTGATTTCCTGACAGCTCCCGCCATTTCATCCCTTTTAAATGTTATTTGAAATGGTATGTAGAAGTACATTTTCTTCGATGACGCTGGACACGCGATAAAAATCAAGTTTGTTTTTAAGTAACTGCCACAGCAAAAGTAACTCGTTATAGTGAACTATTTACAGCAAATATGCCTCTTTCTATGTACAATAAGATAACATAACGTAATTGTTTCGAAGCAAACCTTTTTATGTACCTACTACAGTTTCATTTGTTCACTTCTTTGGACATTGACCTATTAACACGTTTGAATGTACAATATACTATAAAATTACGTTTAGTGCCGGATTTCGCATTACTAACAATGTTGGACAGAGGTTCACCGGCGGTTTCACTAAAACACTGATGGGATGCTGGCACAAGGATGATCCCGCCCAGGAAGAGATGGTTCTGATCAGGATCTACGGAACAAACACGGAGTTGATCATCGATCGCAATGCTGAGAGGAGTACTATTCAGCTCTTGCATGCTGTTGGCAGTTCAATACCTCTGTATTACCATATAGTTTGACGACAAACATCAGAGCTGGCGTAAGAGGCATCACAGCCTAGAAGCCAGAAGAGGACCTGTAAGAACCTGTAAGTATGCGCGATTCGCCAACGGAATCGCTTACGGCTTCTTTCCAGGCACCTGTTTGGACGTGGTAACTGTCCGAGACCCGGTCACCAATAGGTCAGTCACTATTAACTCTTTATTTATTACTAAATCCTCAACCACTAGTACCCGAGTTTACTGCATCAAATAACTTTGAAATTGTGACATAACTGTCAGCATACGACATCTCTGTTGGCAGGTAAGTCTAGTTGCTTAAGGTGCTTTTAGCAGATGCTCTGACAGCACAAATCAGTCGTGAACTGTAATCTCTGTCTCCGCCTCCACCCACCCTCTCTCTCTCTCTCTCTCTCTCTCTCTCTCTCTCTCTCTCTCTCTCTCTCTCTCTCTCTCTCTCTCTATCTCTCTCTCTCGCTCTCTAAGTCTCTGACTGTCTGTCTGTCTTTCGCTCTCCCCGTCTGTCCCTCTCACTCCATCCTCCTCCCTCCTGAATTAAGATTTGTAGCATTTCCCATATCTCTTGCGGGTTTTTCATCAACCTTCTTTTTAACCATCTCAACATGCTTGTATATGAACTTGAACATTCTATCTAAATAATTATAAATATAACTCTTGCGTAAACAATACTATCTAAGGAATTTAAGACTGTATATCTATATCTATAATAAACGGAACATGACACAACATCATACGAACGTGCAGGAACACGATATACGAATACAACCAACACGGTCGTCATGTTATGTGTCTGTAGTATTGTGTAAAACAAATAACAGTCCCAATGCCGAAATCTTGTGTTATCGGGCTAATACCAGTTTCTTAACATCAACAAACTGTTAACTCTTTCATAACTAACTGATAGTACTTCAGTAACAAGTTATGTTAACACGTGTCTGGCAAATAATTACGTTACATAACATCTGCACCGCTTTGTTTGTCTACAGACTTATGGCTCAGCGGATGGTGAAGATTCACTCGATAGATCCTGACGAAATCATGAAACAGAACCTCATCGCGGGTTCAACTATGAGTCGGAAACCGATGGTATTTGATCGCATCTGGAAGTGGATGGATCTAATTCCTGATGAATTTACTGATGCAGAGAAGAACAAAAGGTGAGGGTAGTACCCAACACACACGGAGGGAACATCTGAGGCCCTATTTATACTGGGAGTTCATTCATACGTTCTTCGCCATTGGTCGGTCAATCACTTCGCCATAGAACATGTCAACAAGCACTGCACACGAAATCAGATTTCATGAACTCATTGAATATCAGTTTTACCAATATATATTTGTTCGTATCGCCATTTCAAGGCACACTGCAGCAAACAGTTATTTGAAACAAATTATTGTAAGCAGATTTAATTTCACATTGTTCAGTTTCATAATATGCATCCAAACATCACTAATGAAATGTTTCCCCTTTCGAACTTTTTACCAATATGCTTTGTACCTACGTTTCATTGGTACATCTACTTTGTTGGATTTGTTTGAATAAATCCCATGAAAGTCGTCCACATCTGTTCCACGCGGCTCCATTGGTATTTGTCCTGCATAACTTCTTCAAAATACTAGTTCTGTAACTGTTATTTCAATTGAGAAATAAGTAATTTTGGATAGGTTAGGTAAATGAAATTGTATGGCAAAGGCTTTTAATTCCATGATTTTTCAGAAAAACACTCCTTGTTTGATAATAACGCACAACGATTGGCTCACGTGGTTAGCGAACCATCCTAAATTATTTGACGTTCAAGTTGTCTGCCATGATAGGTACAAAAATGACGTTCGCAGCAAACCGCAGCTGAGATGTGAACTGGAAGAGTTGCAGCGAGAACTGGACGCTCTCGGGTCCCCAATGTCTTTTGTCACAATGATTTGCTGTTGGGTAATATTGTATACAATGACAAAAAGGGCATGTGACAATTGACTAAATTGTACATCTTTATGAGTTCACGTCTTGTATCAAAAACTTTTTGCACAGTGTATGCACGACAATTATTTTGTGAGAACACTGTTCTGTGGTTTGATCTTGAAGTTTGTACATTATTTTATATATTTTATTCATAATGATTTTGTTATATTAATATACAGAACTTATTACAAAATAATAGCGGATTACCATTGCATGCAAACATTTGTTATTAGCGTGTGTACGCTGTAGTATGTTCGTTCTTGTACGTATTATTAATTTCATGAATAACAGTAAGTTACTTTCTAAAGTATATTTCAAGAACTGAAAGTATAACTGTAATGTGGAACTAAACAATATTATGTAAAAACAGACGAAACGGTAGATCAACGTGTACAGTAGGGATAACAATAACGTTACATACAAATGGGTTGATATAAAACACCGCTATGTTGTATAAATTCCTTTATAGTCACTTACTATCAAGGTAATACCTTGAAGTTAGTCTCTTGGAGAGTTCCCGTGGAGAACTCCAGGCACATAGTCTTCACTTTGGTGGTGCTGGAGTAGTCTGATGAAGATATATCGCTCTATCGGGTTTGGCTAAGCGAATACAGAAAGGAAGGAGAATAATGGCAAGGTTTTATATAATGTGTTTCTGCTTCAGGAGTACTAGCCTTTATTGACTTCGAGTATGGAGAATTCAACTATGAAGCCTTTGATATTGGCAACCATTTTGCAGGATATATGCAGGTAAAGTATCATTAAATAAATTACTTCTTCTAAGAAGAGTAGTATCTCTTTTGCAGTCACATAGGCACATTTGATGTTATTATCTTGACAGTCTGAGAGAAGAAGTAATGCTTAGCTGCTTCTTTGAACTACAATGTACAACATCAGTTGTTTTATCTTGACATGAAACAGTGTCATCGTTCTGAGCTGTACACTGTTGTTATTCAGGTGTGGAAGATATCGACTGCAATCGCTATCCAGATCGTGAGTATCAACGGAAATGGCTTCGTATTTACCTGGAGTTCAAGGCAGTACAGCAAGGGTCAAATTCATCAAAGGTCACAGATCGCGATGTTGAGGTGCTCAACTTTCAGGTCAACAAGTTTGCACTGGTAGGTATAGACATTCTAACGATCAATTACAATTAACAACTCGAATCTTAGAAAGATTTTATACTAAGAAATGTGCAATCCCTTAATTTAAATCCCAACAATTTAAAAGGAAACTAATCGCAAAAAGTGTATATATTCTTGCTTTCTTAGAAACAAGACAGTCGTCACATTAGCACTGTGGTAAACTTCATCAAATCGATTATGCGTTAATTGTCCTAATTTCACATATGTGTCTTTATGTGTGAAGAAGAGGGCGTGGGATTCATAGATTTATGGGGGTACTTTGTTGGGAGAGAATATATGTACATGAGAGATGGCCTCCACCTAAGTGGAAAGGGGGCAGCAATACTCTCAGAGAATCTGCTGCGATCTGTTGACAGTGGGACAGGTTGCATCTATTTAAACTAAATTCGCAGGGGGGACTCGCAGAGAAGCCTAAAACTGGAGGCATAGATAAAGATAGCAAAATAATTCAGCAAAGAACAGTCTGGAAAACTGTTCTGAAGCTGGATATAAATGTGTTTGTTTAAATGCAAGCAGTATAGTAAAAAAAAATGAACTAAACATTATGGTAGAAGATATTGACCCCACATATTAGGTATAACCGAATCATGGGCAACCACCGATATATCAGATGCCGAATTGGGACTGACAGGATATGTAATGTTTAGGAAAGATAGAATAGGAAGAAAGGGAGTTGGAGTTATTTTATATATTAAAACATCTATCCAGGCTTATGAAATAAAATTAGACAGAGAAGGAGATTGCGAAGAAGCTGTTTGGTGTAACATAGTTACAGAAAACTCAACGTTAATGGTTGGATTAGTTTATCGAAGTCTAAACATAAGCATAGAAGAGAATGAAAAAATACAAAACGCTACAAGGGAAGTGAGCAAACGGGACTGTGTTATTATGGGGGATTTTAACCATGGGCATATAAAATGGAAATCTCTACAGAGTATGGGTAGTGAGGGCCACAAGTTTTTAGTTTTAGTACAAGATAGTTTCCCTTCTCAACATGTGCTAGAACCAACCAGGGGAGTGAATGTGTTAGACATAGTTTTGTCCTCACAGAATGAATTAGTTGACAATGTCAGGATATGTGAGCCACTGGGGAATAATGATCACAACCAGATACATTTTACCATCAAAGTAAAATCAGAAAGGAATAGTAAAAAGCAGTACAGGAGAAATTTCTACAAAGGAAAATATAAGGACATGAGGAAATATTTAGCAAAGATATACTGGAATAACACACTGAAGAATAAGACAGCAACAGAATGCTTGAATATCTTAAAGAGTGAAATTGAATGCATCATCACCAAATTTGTTCCCTTAAAAACACGGGAAACGGTCCAAAAAGAAACACTTATCGAAAGGAGCCATTAGAAAAATTAAGTATAAACAAATGAATTGGAAGTCATATAGACGTACTGGAAAAGACGAAGACTACAACATTTATTATGAAGCACTAAACCAAGCTACAGCTGAAATTAGAAATTCAAAGAGAAGCTATGAACATAAATTAGCGTGTAATATAAAACATGACAGCAAGAGTTTTTATGCTTATGTTCGAAGCAAACAGAAAGTTCAGAATAAGGTCGGTCCTCTAGAAGATAGTGCTGGAAATATAATATCAGAAGGATTCTTAATGGCAGAAGACCTGAATGAGTATTTTAGTTCAGTGTTTACCAGAGAAGAAACTAGTTCACTGCCAGTACCAGAGGCTAAGTTCAATGCGGCAGAATCAGACTATTTAAGACAATTAATTGTAACCCCAGAAATGGTAGCTAACAAAATTAGGGCTATGAAGGATAATAAATCATCTGGAGTGGATTGTATTCCACCCAAACTACTATTGGAAATTGTAGAACAAATTAGCATACCGCTTGCAACAGTTTTCAACTTGTCATTAGAAGAGGGAGTGGTTCCTTTAGAATGGACAGAAGCAAACATAATACCGTTATTTAAAAAAGGTTCGAGAAACAAGTCAAATAATTATAGACCAGTTAGTTTAACATCGGTGATTTGTAAATTATTAGAAAGACTAATTAAAGATCACATGGTGGATTTTCTTGTTAAACATAACTTGATAAACCCATCTCAACATGGGTTTCTAAAAGTGAGGTCAAGCTTAACAAATATGTTATGTTTTTTTGAAGATATCACTAAGTGGGTAGATGATGGATCACCAGTAGATATCATCTACTTAGATTTTCAAAAACCTTTCGACAAAGTGCCACATCAAAGATTACAACTTAAACTAAAGGCCCATGGCATAGGAAATGATATAATTAACTGGACAGAAAAATGGCTGATTGACAGAAGACAACGGGTAGTTGTTGATGGGGAGGTTTCAAACTGGAAATCAGTTTTGAGTGGGGTTCCACAGGGATCAGTACTGGGACCTATATTATTCTTAATATATATAAACGATTTGGAAGGATCTCAGTGAATGATACAGTAGATGATACAAAAGTGTTTAGAAGGATTAAAAGTGATGGAGATAGAGAGCATTTACAAGATGATCTTGACAGGTTGATCAAATGGTCTGAAAAGTGGCAAATGTTGTTCAATTTTGGGAAATGTAAATGCCTTCACACAGGACATGGGAACGAATATGTAGAATATACAATGGGGAGAACTGTACTAAGTACTACTGTAAAAGAAAAAGACAAAGGGCTGACAATTAGAGCCTACATGAAGGTTTCAGAGCAGTGTGGAATTGCAGCTTCAAAAGGAAATCAAATCCTTGGATTGATTAGGCGAAATATAGCATATAAAGAAACAGAACTAATAATACCGCTGTACAAAACAATAGTTAGGCCTCATTTAGAATATTGTATACAGGCGTGGAGGCCATACCGCAAGAAGGACATAGATATGCTCGAAAGAGTACAGAGGAGAGCGACTAAAATGATGCCAAAACTGAGGGATCTTAGTTATGAAAAACTCCTAAAAGAATGTGGTTTAACAACACTAGAAACCAGGAGATTGAGAGGAGATCAGATAGAAGTGTTTAAAATATTGAATGGTTATGAAAATATTGATAGAAATATGTTTTTTTCAGTTAAGAAAGATAGAAAGACTAGAGGACATGAAGTTACATTAGTAAAGGAGCAGTGTAGATTAGACGTAAGAAAGTTCTCATTTTCACAAGGGACTATGAATGAATGGAACAGATTATCTGATGATTGTGTGGTTGCTAGTAGTGTTAATATGTTTAAAAATAAAATCGACTCATACCTCAGAAGGGCTGGATATATGTAGATACAAGGGTTGGACTCTCGATAAGCGAAAGGGCTTCCTTGTCAACTTGCCATCTAGAGTTAATTCTCTGGATGGCAATCTTGTTAAATCTGGTTAAATCTTGTTATGGTGGTTGTCTCTGAAGACTATGGAATGAATCGTAGACACCACCTTATTGTTGTCCTTTTTATTTACAGGCAGCGCACTTTTTATGGGGTGTATGTGCTCTCATCCAAGCATGCCATTCCACCATAGACGTTCACTACCTTGGGTAGGTATACAGGTCGCGAAATCGATATGTAATTTGTGAAGACGTAAGACCACCCATGCTTGAATCTGCCTATGTTTGAAGTACGCATAATTCGCATTTGTCCACTATTTAATGGTTTGTATCAATTTCTGGTGGTCACTGGTATATTCCTTATCCATACCATTGACCCTTCAAAGACTCAAAATAACTCTGATTAACAATAGTAAGCTTTTTTACATTGCACAAAGTGACAGAGACATTTGTTATACGCTATTTGAGTGCACCCAACTGAAATTGGCTGATTTTCATATTCATTTGGTGTCATTGCTGGACATAGATTACTTTCTTATGTTGTGTTATTATACATTGGTAATACTTGTTGAAATTGTCTTTAACCGAGAGCAGTATTTGTTGTCTTGTGAAACACAATAGTCACGATTGTTCTAAAGTCAAATAACGAAGCATTGACAAAAACTGTGTCTCAAGGAAGCTGCTCGTGTTTGACAAAGCAATCTTCTAATATGTTGCCTAGTGTTAACATTTATGATGGTGAGAATGTGTTTGTTTTTGTTGTTGTTGTCTTGAATTGAGTGAATTGAGTTTTATTGCCCATGTACTTGTCCTCAATTTGCACGAGGAATTCCCTCTTACTTTGCAGGTTCACATACACGAGAGTGAATACAATGGTTCTGCCAATAGTTTTATTGCCCTAAAGCAATTGTGCACTGTGGCCCACAATGAATCACCGACCTATGCATTCCACATAGCAATTACCAGACGTCCTAGTAAATAGGCCAATGTCTTGACAACTGACAATACACATTATGTCATTGTACAGCCGTACATTTCAGATCTCTGAATACTTATTATTATTATTATTACTAGCATTTCTATAGCGACATATCTCCGGAACCAGTCCATTCATAGGCGCGTACACACATTATAAAACGCACATGGAATCTAATATAAAATTTATATACACCCTGTATATGTATAAAGATGCCGGTAAATATAATATTAAGATTTACAAGATTTTATATATAATGTAACTAAAATACATAATATATTTGCACAAATATGAAGATTATTAAGTAAAAGAATATATGTTATAATATATAAAATTGTATTAAAAGATAAATAATAATAATAAATTAATGAAATATATTATATAATGATAAATTGATTGATTAATACATGTTCATAAAAAGTGTCCTACAGCACAATTCCTCAGTCGAAGTACGCCTGCTTAAATAGGTAAGTTTTAAGGCAGTTTTTGAAATTATTCAAAGGGTCTATTTGACGAACGTCAAATAGACACAATACGTACCAGTTGACACGTGTCACGTAATATATGTTAAGTCACGGTTATGGGCAAGAGACAGCCATTTATTCAAAGTGTCAATTTGACGAACGCCAAATAGACACAATACGAGTCAGTTGACACGTGTCACGTTATATGTTAAGTTACGGTCATGGGCAAGAGACAGCCATTTTGTGATAGAGGCACGCAAATTCTTATGTCGCGTAGCAGGGGTAATATGTGTGCACATTTTGTGTGCACAGTTTGTGTGCACAGTCTTTGACGCATATTTTAATTGTTATTGAGACGTAATGTTCCCTTTGTGGTTAATCTCATTATGTGTATGGCTTGAGATAAATGTAACGTTCGTGAAGATTTGCAACATTCAGGCCATCTCTTTGGGGTAAGACCACATTAAGAATTCGTCCGCCATTACCCTCTGAAAGAGTGCGCTTAAAAATACCGTTTTGGTGTGAAGTGTGAATTTTACAAGCATGACATGGGACATATTGGTCCCGTGAATACTGAAAGTACTAATGCGCATTAGATCTTTCACGATGTAGCATTAAGTACACGCTAGTCGCTCGCGTATTCGCACATTGGCTATTTTGCTGAACGCACCAATAAATCAAAATCCGTCACCAGATTGGAATGAAATTGAGGGATATCAGGTTTGGGTGGATTTTTCAAAAAATGAGGTAGGAGAATTTCACGAAATTTTCACAGCACTTGTACCAATGGAGGTTATCTATACTGTGACACTTTCAAGAAAATTGAATGCAAATGTTGCAGGACATAAAATAAACGTTATAATGGCCGCCTATGAAAAATCTAATGTCGTCTTAACCCAGCATCCAGTGTTCATCATAGAGGGTTATTATTTTTTTTTTTGGGTGATGACTAATCATGTGGCTCTTTGGGCTAAACACCAAAGGGTCTTACTACAGACATTGTAGTTTGTTGATAGGTGCAGATGTCCGTTTTGAAAGAGAAACACAGATACTTTATAGTGTCTGGGTCTTTGAAAATCACTGTCGCGGTCGGTTTAACTGCAGCTTGAGCATAGCATTCACAAAGGTGTATTTCGCGACGGACTAGTGGAATGTTGGGTAACATCAAACTGGAAGATCCCAGAACAAAGGGATACCGGGTGGCGTGGTTTCAATGTGGTACAACGTAATTCTTCGTCTCTGCGTCATGTCACGTCACCAACGTTAGGTTCTGTCAACGAATGAATGATTTTATAATTTGTTATGCGAAAATGTTTGGCATTTTAATTACTCCTACAAATCCAAGGAGTACTTTGTAGACATGCTTAAAATGGCACATAATCATAGATACTTAGTGTTTTGCCCGTGGATACTTGCTGCTGATTCTCTAATGATCTGTTTTTCCAGGTACAGGATCCTTGTATTCAATGAGTATTTTGCGAAGCGACAACTGTTCCTTTCGCTGAAGATGCCGGCATAGTTAGCATAATATTTGGATATAACTAAGGGCAAATGCTTTACCTGGCGGGTGAGGTGCAAACGTATCTAATGTGAGGAACGCACCTAGAGCATTTAGGAGATTAAGCAAACTCTTAGGAGTCTAGCTGTCATGTTCTACGTGACATGCTAGTTATGCGCAAAACGTGTTTTGGATGGTTCTATTGGAGTAGTAGATTTTGTTATAACATATAGTCATGTTTTGTCCATCCGTTCATGTATAATCCGGTGTCTTCGGTAACCTGCATCAACAGTCTTCACATTTCGTTATTCAGGCATAATCCTTGGAAACGAAATGTTCGAATAAACGAGACATGACTGTACAGTTCCATAAGACTAATATGCTGTCACGTAGAATATTGGTTAAAGACAAAATAGCCTTTGCATTATATATATTTCTACTATCATGCACATGATGCGTGCTGTTGTCAGTAATAAAACGTATTTCCGCACTTGTAAATCTGTCGAATCCTTGCTTAATTATCAATTTACTTATTCCAAACGTTGGCCAACTCAAGAGTTTTCTACGATGTGTTACACAATTCCTACCCTTGTATTGGGTCTTGTACGTCCTCTGTCATACACACGCTTACTACTGTATACGAGGAGAAGAAGCATAATGTGAACAACTGGGATAACTACTTTTCATCACTCTGCGTGACTTCCGAGGCGACTGTCTGAGGGTAAAGACCCAGTACGTATGAATATACGCATTTCCGGCCTGACCAGACAGTTCAGATGGATTTCATTGAGACTGTCAGCACATAATCCAGAATATATAAAATCGGCCCTTTTTCCCAAGGAGCGAGCAGTTGTAGAATTCAATAACATCGGTGCAAGCTGCAGCACAAAGCTAAGAGAATACGTTTTGACACGATTTTGTTTTTATTTGTTAAAGTAACATAATTTTAGTTTAAAAAATTAATGGTGACCAGAAATGTGATCTGGCGATGTAGCTTCGCTCTAGTTTTTAGTTCGGACAATTTGTAAACTCCGTGGTTCGCGGTCATGCGTCCTGATCCATGTGCAGGACAATGGCCCACAGTACAACAGAACGACCTCGGAACATAACGTCCCCGTTAGAACGGGCCCCAACATGTGCCGCTGAAGGACGAGTCGCTGCCGTGAAGACAGTGTTCTAGTCCTGAGTTGTGTCTCTCCATACGCCCCACAACCTATTGCAATCGATGAGAATCTCACATCTATCACTGTCTGCAATTCAGCCCCTAGTCCACGATGTAATAAGTCTTTCAATGCACCACCCCGGAACCGGATGTTCAAAGAGAAGAGTCCTCTCCCTCTGAGGAAGTGGTAGGAAGTGGGAAGGAGGAGGTTGGTCCTACACATTGGCGGGAGATGGGAAGTTGAGAAACGTGCTACACCCCCTCTATCTTTCTGAGTGATTTTATGATTCCAACAACAGCAGGGCCCACACATACTCTCTGTTGTAGGTGCTACAGTTGACAACACAACGTTTATGGGTCAAATCATGTCTAACCAGTCATTCTTTGTGTACAAGTATTAAGACAACACAATGATTCGTATTGCATATAACTATTTAAATAACACAACAATTCATATTGCATAGAACTATTTAGATAACAAAACAAATAATTGCTTCATACACGTTTTATTCAGGTCTATTTACCGTTCAATAAACATACGTGAATACGTCAACAACATTGTTAAATCATATATTTATTTCAATTTGACTATTAACATGTACAACACACATTTATATTACAATTACATTTACATCTACGTTACAGGAATAACGTGGTCTCAACAAAACCAACACTAGTGAGATGTTTCAAACACTTATATAATTCCTACGATATTTGTGACACACTGCAACTCAGAACACAGTTATGAAAATATTGAAATATAAATGTAACAATTCCGTCCCATACGGTGCAACTTCTCGCTATACGCTACGTCACCCAATTTTGGGTTTTAATAGCATACACCCTGTATCTATCCTCCCACCACAGGAACAAACATATATCTCTATGTAGAGCAAATATAGTGTCCAAACAATAATTGATACATGTGTTTTATTGTATGCTGCAAGAGACAATCTATGCTGGCATTTTCAAGGAACGACACGCATCTCGCTTTGCAATGTATTCATTGAATTGTGTGATGCTAAGTCTGAAAGAAATCAAGCGGATAATCAGCAGCAGAAACCAATGGCTAAACAGAACACATTGTCTTTGAATATTTTGAATCTAAGCAATACGACAACGTTCCTGAAAACATATGTACATTAATAACAATTAAATGTCACAATTCGCTATGCGCAAATGGTAACATTTTGTTTAGACATTATATTTGTCAATGACTGGATACGTGTTAAACGTATCCAGTCATTGGCATAGGGCCTAATCGTACATTGGTAATACGACATTATACAAAGATAGAACATTTAAGTTGGATCATCTTCGGGACATACCATCCCGGTATATATATCCCAGATCCTTATACCTTCCATTTGCTGTTTATCCTGCCATTACATCAATCGCTGTCGAAATGCATGTCCCAACCTTTGTGAATATTCAACTTGAATGCTGCTGTCACGTCGCACCATTTCCTACTTCACTGATTTCCAATGGTCGAGAAGCAAGTGTGCTTTTTTAAAACGGACATGTGCTGCTATCATTATTACACAGTAAGATCTAACTCACATAGCTATGTCTTTAATAATTTCTTTGTGGAGGTGGATACTGATAACAATTTATAAAGATGGATGCACTAGCCCGTTGCCTCAGGTGCAGCCAGTAATTTGCTCACCCTCTGCATACTTTATATGGTGTACGGAAATATCATTAGCACGAATTGTGTAAATTTGGTTCGTACATAATATGCTTTAAATATAATTACAAAAATAGCAACAATATATAATTCTGTCTCGACAACGGAATGTGGCAATCGTTCAGTTTCTGACTTAGCCATGATAACGATCATATAAAACCCAAACTTTCTTCTGAACAACTATACACTTTTTCGTGTCCATTGTGAGCATTTGGTAGGTGAGCGTTTGTCCGGTGAGCAATTGCCCGGCAAGAAACACTCCAGTTAGCAACTGTTAAGGTGTTCGTGTTTTGCGAAGCGACGAAAACCACATTTCATTATCGTCTATTGTCTTTTGTTGAGATTTTCTCTCGCTTCGCATTCTTTTGGCGTCTGCAACTCGTCTTTGTTCGTAGTACACAGCACCCGCTTTTGTTTCGCTGCGCCACATTTGTCGCTCGTTCTCTCTCGAAAGTCATGGTCGATTAGCAACTGTTCGAGATTCGTGTGAACTGTTGGGTGCGGAGCGGTCTTGTTCTACATTACTCGTCTATTTATGTCCGTGCTCTGGCCCAGTCAAGTATCAGACACTGACCTATTTAACAGTATGTCATATAATACGATAATTTTGAATGGGAGACGTATCCATAGATCGGTCGGGCAAGATGTAATCAGTGGGGTTTTATGTACATCTTTGCGCTTTGTGAATAGAGCAGCCACGCGGTAACCCGATTGTTGTGCCTATTTGTGCCTTCCCAAATAATACAATATTATTATTATTATTACTAGCATTAGTATAGCGCCATATCTCCGGGACCGCCCGTTCATAGGCGCGTACACACATTATAAAACGTATATGGAAACAAATGTAAAAATATATATGTATAAACATGCCGGTAAATATAGTATTAAGATTTACAAGATTGTATATACATACATAATATGACTAAAATACATTACATATTTGCACGAATATTAAGATAATTAAGTAAAATAATATATTTTATAACATATAAAATTGTATTAAAAGATAAATAATAATACATTAATTAAAATATATTATATAATAAAAATAAATTAATTTATTAAATACATGTTCATAAAAAGTGTCTTACAGCACAGTTCCTCAGTCGAAGTACGCCTGCTTAAACATGTAAGTTTTAAGGCAAGTTTTGAATTTATTCAAAGTGTCTATTTGACGAACGTTTATTGGCATAGCGTTCCAGAGCGTAGGTCCGGACACGGAGCTGTAGATTAGCAGATCAGAGGTTGCGGGTGGGCATATGCGGTGTTATAAGATCTTGGATATACGTTGGAGCAAAACCACGAAAAGCCGTGAAAACAAGGACAAGCAGTTTGTACTGGATACGCCAGCGAACTGGAATCCAGCACAGGTGTTATGTGCTGGTGCTTTCGGTGTCTCGAGATAAGTCTTGCAACTTGTTCATAAGTGCCTCGGTGATGCCGTACAGGCCAGCGTTACTGTAGTCCAGCCGCGATGTCACCAGGGCGTGGACTAGTGTCTTACACGCATCAGTAGTAAGACAATGTCTTATTTTTGAAATTGCGTAGACGTGGTAGTACGCTGACTTGCCAATCCGTGACACGTGAGACGACATTGTTAGTCCAGAGTCGATTGTAATCCCGATGTTGCGGATGGTCGGTGACGGAACAATGTTACATCCGCATACACTAACACACGAAACGTCATGCAGGTGTTCATGATTTGGAGTCGTGATAATAATAGGTCTTGTTTTCATTCAGCAGTAGATTGTGGTCTAGCATCCACTGCTTCGCTTCTTCGATGCATCGCTCGATGCTGTCCGCGGCTGATCGCTTTGCGAAACTCTGAATTTAAGCTCAGCCTATGAAATCGCACAATAGATCAGTAGATAGACGTAGGTCAGGTGGTCACAATAAAACTAATTTCAACCAACCGTGGCTCGTGTTACATGCAATGTTTAGGAAGTAGAAGCAATTATTCGAATACACAATACCGCTCAGCTGCTCGTGCTAATGGGCGAACGGGTCATTATATATTGGGATTCCCAGAAGTCGTTTATTCGTCTTCAAATTGGGGCGGGTATTTGCGTTGTTCTCACGGGTGATGCAGTCGCGACTGGCGAATTCAATTACTAGTTTGACTCAGCTAACTTTCGCACTTCGCGTAGGCGATCTGCCAGGGCTAGTTTTGCGTGGCAAACAGCCCTGGCTTGCGAGGATACATAAAGATGGCATTGCACCTTATAACTTCTGAAGATATCACCCAATGGCAGAGTGTAGATGGAGAAGAAGATTGGGCCCAGTACAGACCCTTGTGGGATGCCATACTCCATCAATGTTCTATGTGAGTTGTGGCCACTTGTAATTGTCCATCGAGTCTGAATTAAAGGTTTGGTTTCTTTAATAGGAGGTGTGATCACAGCATGTTTGAAGTTGGCCGGCACGGACCCCGACTCGAGCGACATGTTGATGATTGTAGCTAATGTACTAAATTATCCAACCTCATAGAACCCTGCCCGGGAACAAAGCCAACCGACTTTGTAAAACGTACTGTATCACAATCAATGTACATGTTCCCCGTTACTGAGCAAGAAGTACTCGAAATTGTGTCTGGGTGCAAAAGTAAAACTTCATACGGACACGATGAAATCAGCATGAAAACAGTTAAGCATGTAATAAAGCAAATTGTACAACCGCTAACCCACATTTTTAACATATCTTTGATCAGCGGATCATTTCCAAATGATATGAATTTAGCAAAAGTCATTCCTATATTTAAGTCAGGAGATCGTTTTCAATTTTCTAATTATAGACCTATATCTCTCTTATTCCAATTTTCAAAAATACTTGAAAACATATTCAACAAAAGGCTAATGTCTTTCATTGAAACACAACGCATATTGACAGATGGGCGGTATGGCTTCAGAAGTAATCACTCAACTTCACTAGCTTTAACAGAATGTGTCGATAAGATTACTTCCGCAATGGATAAATGCCAAAGCACGATTGGGTCCTTTATCGACCTAAAAAAAGCCTTTGACACTGTTGAACACAACATATTGCTAAGTAAATTGCAATGCTATGGAATAAGGGGTCTGGCTCTGGACTGGATAAAAAGCTACTTAACCAACAGTAGACAATATGTATGTTATAACAGTAACTCAGAACAAAAGGAAATCAAGTGTGGAGTCCCGCAAGTTTCAATCCTTGGCCCGTTATTATTTATTCTGTAAATAAATGACATGTGTGAAGTCTCAAAATTGCTTGATATTATTTTGTTTGCTGATGATACAAACATTTTTTATTCCGCTAGTAACACAGATGATGTAAGCACTGTTGTTAACAACGAACTAAAAAAACTAGACCTGTGGTTCCGAGCGAACAAATTATCGCTTAATGTGAACAAAACACATTTTATAATGTTTAATAATAAAAAAACTACCTAGAACAGATGTGAATATAGTTTTGAATGGGACAAAATTGAGCAGGTATCATATACAAAATTCCTTGGAGTAACCATTGACGAAAACTTAACATGGACAAAACATATACAAATGGTTGAATCAAAGTATCAAAAAGCATAGCAGTTTTGTATAAAACTAGGCATGTTCTTGATTGTTAAGCGTTACATACATTACATAATTCATTGTTGAACCACATATGTCATATTGCTGTGAGATCTGGGGAAATACTTATCAATCTAGACTCATAAAACTATCTATGTTACAGAAAAAAGCTATACGGATTATTTATAACCTTAATTACCATGATCATACATCTATATTTTTCCATCTCTCTAACATGCTTAAATTTCATGATTTAGTTAAAAAAAAGACTATGATCATACTTTATAAAGCAAACAACCATTCTTTAAATGGTCGTGTTCAAGCATTATTTGAACCAACCGCAGCTATATACATACATGATACCAGACAAAGCAAATTGTTCTATGTTAAAAAGACAAACACCACCCTCCGACTGCTGTCACTCACCGTCAAGGGTATAAAAACGTGGAACAATTTACCAAATAAATTGACCCAGCTTCCAAGTTTAACACAATTTAAAAAAACAATCAAGTTGTCATTACTTTCTACATATTTGTGAATTGTTAATTGAAGGTGACGTTCTGTTAAACCTATGTAATAGTAACACAAGCACTATGGTAAAAAGTTTATATATGAGTTGTGAATATTATTTTGTAATTTATTTATAATTCGTGTTGTATTTATTCAATTTGTTTAGTTTGAGAAGGGCATAGGAACACATAAGTCTATGACTTCAGCTATGTCCTTTCAGCAGCAGCAGCAGCAGCACACCATACTGTGCATGTATTATGTTGTTGTTGTTGTTGAATAAACGTTCATTCAATGTCGACGCAAGAATGTCAATGTTGGCTTTCACGAGTGAGGTAGGAAGTGGATCCAGCGCGCTTGATATTGTTGGACACTTCCTTACCAAAGAGAGAACGTCGTCTGTGGTGATGCCAGAAAACGCATTGACTGTGCAAGACTGTTCACACTGCACGTACTCAGCGTTGCCAGTTTGCAGGCGTCTACTCGCTATATACAATACTCCTTATAACAAATGAGAACAGGTTACGTTCTGATAGTTGTATAACAACATATTAATTTGTTATTTGATAAGAACTCCTGAATATACATTTGAAACTCAAATTAATAATAATATGTAAATTATTTTATTCAGTTAAAATGTTTTGGGCACAACCTTAAATGTAACAACGACTTCTATTATTCTACCAGAATACCGCAGCATTATGTAACTATCTCTACGTTTGAACCATACCGTTTACTGCTCCATGAACATTATTCAAGATGAGCCAAATACTTGCTGCAGAGGTTAACTCAAGGTACAAACTCCTCAGTAAAATGCAAGAAACCAGAGTAATTTTCCATATAATTAATATTACAAATATTAGCAGTCATTGGGTAGCCTAGAGGAAGAGCTTGGAGATGTTGGAAGTAACGCCAGAGCTGACGACGGCAGTATGCCCGACTGTGCGGGAGGTAAAACCAGCAGCAAAAAGCTAAATGGGAAAATCCTTGTGGCAACGTGGAACATCAGAAAAACGAGTCAAGGGACACTACAAATGTTAATATCAGAAGCAGAAAGATATGGGGTAAATATATAAGGGATTGCGGAACACACGTTGGCCGGACAAGGACATTTTCGCCCGGATTGAAGAAGAAAGTTTGTATACTCAGGAGCAACTAAACCAGGGATGAGTGGTGTTGCGTCCTATCTGTCAAATAAAACTTAAAATGCACTATTAGGATACAATCCGGTCAACGGTACAGAATTATTACCATACGAATACGAACAAAACCCACGAATATATAACATGTATTCAAATTTATGCGCCAACGAGCACCGCAGATAATGATGTAATAGAAACGTTTTATGATACACTGCAACGAACAGTCGACGAGATAAGCAGGAGAGACATGGTAGTACTGATGGGCGATTTCAATGCAAAAGTTGGCAGTTGTCAAAACGAAGAAGAGAATGGAAATATCGGGAAATATGGACTAGGCGAGAAAAATGGGAGAGGAGATAGACTTGTTGAATTTATCATAGAGAATGAACCGATGATCAATAATACTTTCTTCAAACAACATCAAAGAATATTGTACACTTGGGCAACACCAGATGGACGGAACAGAAATCAAATCGACTTTATACTGATACCAAAACGATGGAGGACGTCTGTGTTTAACGCAAAGACATTACCAGGAACCGATTGTGGCTCTGACCATGAATTGCTAAACGCCAAGATTGCGATAAAATCAAGAAAGATGAAGAGAGGGAAAGAGGTAGTGATGTATGACGTCAGTGATATCACAGAAGGATAGAGGTTAGAGTAGAGTAGAGGTTATGAACCGTTTCGAAGTATTACAGACAGTGGCTGACGAGAAGAAATCGGAGGAATTGGCAGTATAAATTAGGAATGTCATTATGCAGTCAGCTGACAAACACATCACTAAAAAGAGGAGGCAGAAACAACCATGGATGAGCAAAGACACACTGCAGATGATTGAAGAAAGGAAAGAGTTAAAGGAGAACAAAAAAAGAGTGAGAATTATCATGAGAAACACAGAGAAAAGTGCAAGATGACTAAACGAATGTGTAAGGAAGACAAGAAGAAATATCTAGAGAATAAATGTGAATAAATATAACTATGTATGAGAAGAAACGATAGTCGCAGTATGTACGAGGAAACAAAGTATATGACACAGTCGTTAAAACCTAGACTTGGCGTTATCAAAGACGAAACGGGAATGACTCTGACAGAAAGCGATGACATACTTGAAAGATGGAAGCAATATTGTGAAAGCGTGTTTAAGAAAGAAGAAATGGAAGGTAGACATGGATGAAGGAAGGGAGTGGACAGAACCAGAATATTTTGCGTTCAGGTGGAGTGGGCAATAAAAATTCTAAAAGACGGAAAATCACCTGGCACTGATGGCATCACTGCAGAGCTAATAAGAGCAAGTGGAGAAGCAGGCGTGGACAAGATACCACACATTATACAAGCAAATATGGAAAAGTGGAACATGGCCCATGGAATGAAAACGAGCCATTCTTATGCCAATACCGAAAAAGGTGACATACAAGAATGCTCAAACCACAGGACTAAATCCCTCATCAGCCATGCGAGCAAAATTATGCTAAAAATCATAATAAAGAGAATCACACCAAAAGTAGAATGTGAAGTCAACAGAACACAAGCTGGTTTCCGGACTGGAAGAGCAACAAGACATTGCATTTTCAACCTGTTAAATCAAAAATGCAGAGAATTCAACCACGAACTTAGGATCTGTTAAATAGATTGTTCAAAAGCTTTTGATAACGTTAGTCATCAACAACTCTGGAAAACCTTGATACACATGGGATTTGACCAAAAAATTACAACATTTATATGTTCGACAGCAGTCTGCAGTGAGATTAGAGTGTGGTACCAGAATTTGGTTTTTAGTCGGCAAGGGTGTAAGACAATGATGCAGAGAATATCATGAGAAAGGTCGAGACTGACAAGAGTAGTAAGATTTTAAATGGACTGAAAGTGAATGGACAAGAGATATATGAATTGAGATATACCGACGACACAGAGTTAATATCCGATACAAAAGAAGGATTGGATAAATTGATAACTACTGTTAAAGAGCACTGCGAGATGAAAGGATTGAAACTAAACGTAAAGAAGACTAAGATTATGGATGTGAATGGATGTCGAGAACCATCAGAAGTCACAGTAGACGGCGAGGAAATAGAACGGGTGGAAAGTTTTGATTATCTGGGATCACTGATAGAAGCGGATGGAGATGGGACGAAAGAGATCAAGCGGAGATTGGCAATGGCGAATAAAAAGTTGACAGATATGAAGAAACTGTGGAAAGCAACGAACAAAGATATGAAACTAAGAATTATCCGAGTCTGCAGATTTCCAACTGCTATGCTGCGAAACCTGGACTCTTAATAAGAACATTACTAAACGTATCAATGCATTTGAAAAGAAGTGTTATAGACAGATATTACAAGTTTTGTGGACTGAACATAGAACTAACGAATCCATCACAGAAATCTGTGAAAGTTATGCGGCTCGTACGTTGGGGTGTGGAGGCATCAGATGGTGGTGATGAGGTGGACGTCAGCCTGTCCATATTCATGATGAAACGTTTGTAGCATTCCCAATGAAAGCCATTATATTCCATCACTTTGTTGGGGATGAGCTTGCACGTGTCCTTCATCGTGTGGGTTGAAGTTGGATGTTCTGAAATTCTCTTCTCTTTGATCTCCTGCAATTTTGCCTACTTCTTTTCTGCATCCCGCATACCAGACATGCGTTGAAGTTCTCCATATTTTAAGCCCTTTACGTGAACTATACTAGTAGGTTCGACAGTTTGATCAGTTGTTCGTTTTCGTTATAATAGTAAATACATACAAAGGTAGGTATGCAATATCAGCAGGTAAAGCTTATAATTTGTCATTATCCAACTTAAATAACATTTTAACTTATCGATATCTGTAAAGTTGACCTGATGTATTCGTATAAGCTGCAATTGAAACTTAAATGATATAATATGAGACTTAAATAATATAATATGAAACTTAAATAATATGATATGGGATACAACCTTGTGATCTCCGCATACCATAATGAAACATGTAAGAAAACTAGTATTCCAGCTGCAAACATGTACCTAGATACTGCAAAAGAACGTAAATGACTTATAAAACAACAATATTATAGTCACTTCTTCATTACATTTTAAACAATCCATTGCTGATGGAGTACAGTGTGTAATAATAAAAAATGCCCTGGGTTACGCCTCTTGATAAGCGACACTACGGTTATCTTTGAAGCATCATATATAATCCATTTGTAATGACAGAAAGACAGTTCTGGTATCAAATGAAAGATATGATGCTGCAGAGTGTCATGCATTATTATTTTGATCTTAAAGAGGCCATGGGATCAAAGGAAATGTATATATTTGACAAAAATAATGATGTCATCTATGCGATCACGAGTGAGAATGGGGTATAGTTATTATATGCTAATTAGGGCACATGCCATAATAATATATATCTATTGAATGCAATAATAATGATCATCAAATGAAAACCTTCAATTTGACATATTACAAGTACATATTGAGACATACATAACAATACAATGATGATTGCGGTGTGGGTGATTAAATACCACGCGGCGTTGATGAGAAATACGATATTTCAGGGTACCACCCAAGATAGGTTGAAAATGGGAAGTGAGACCCAACTTTTTCATTGTTACCACTTGAAATCGTTTTCAAGGGACCCCAAAGCTTAAAAAAACATGGGTTGGTAGAGTTGTGGGGGGGTGCACGAAGGGCATATCTGGCCCATGGCCTACATGGATGAAGGAAGGGAGTGGACAGAACCAGAATATGAATTTGAGCCTTTGCGTTCAGAGGTGGAGTGGGCAATAAAAAGTCTAAAACACGTAAAATCACCTGGCACCGATGACATCACTGCAGAGCTAATAAGAGCAAGTGGTGAAACAGGCATGGCTATTTATCACACATAATACAAGCAAATATGCAAAAGTGGAACATGGCCCATGGAATGGAAACGAGCCATTCTTATACCAATACCGAAAAAGGTGACATATAAGAATGCGAGTAAAAAGTTTACGGAGATGAAGAAATTGTGGAAAGCAATGGACAAATATATAAAACTACGAATTATTCGAGTCTGCATATTTCCAACTGCTACGTATGGATGCGAAACCTAAACTCTTAATAACACCACTACTAAACGTATAAATGCATTTGAAAACAAGTGTTATAGAAAGATATTACGAGTTTCGTGATCTGAACATAGTACTAATGAATCCATCGGAGATGAGCTAGGTGTTATACCAGGAACTGTATTGAACTTTCTAAAGAAACAGAAACTATTTCGGCCATGTGAAACGGCATCAATCTCAGAATAATGGAAGGAACAGTGGAAGGCAGCAGAAGCAGAGGAAGACCTGGGAGCCAATGGGAGAAGGACATAAAGGAATGGATGGGAGCAGACGTCTGGCGAGTGGGGAGACTGGCAAACAAAAGAGCTGTCTATAGATAATCCATCAAGGCTGCAACGTCCGGAAATGGATAAGCAAACCCAAACAAGGTAGCCTATCAATACCTTTGTCAAATATGATGTTCTAGGAGATGAAACATGTATCTTTTGTTTTACATACATTACATAATTCATTGTTGAACCACATATGTCATATTGCTGTGAGATCTGGGGAAATACTTATCAATCTAGACTCATAAAACTATCTATGTTACAGAAAAAAGCTATACGGATTATTTATAACCTTAATTACCATGATCATACATCTATATTTTTCCATCTCTCTAACATGCTTAAATTTCATGATTTAGTTAAAAAAAAGACTATGATCATACTTTATAAAGCAAACAACCATTCTTTAAATGGTCGTGTTCAAGCATTATTTGAACCAACCGCAGCTATATACATACATGATACCAGACAAAGCAAATTGTTCTATGTTAAAAAGACAAACACCACCCTCCGACTGCTGTCACTCACCGTCAAGGGTATAAAAACGTGGAACAATTTACCAAATAAATTGACCCAGCTTCCAAGTTTAACACAATTTAAAAAAACAATCAAGTTGTCATTACTTTCTACATATTTGTGAATTGTTAATTGAAGGTGACGTTCTGTTAAACCTATGTAATAGTAACACAAGCACTATGGTAAAAAGTTTATATATGAGTTGTGAATATTATTTTGTAATTTATTTATAATTCGTGTTGTATTTATTCAATTTGTTTAGTTTGAGAAGGGCATAGGAACACATAAGTCTATGACTTCAGCTATGTCCTTTCAGCAGCAGCACCAGCAGCAGCAGCAGCAGCAGCAGCAGCAGCACACCATACTGTGCATGTATTATGTTGTTGTTGTTGTTGAATAAACGTTCATTCAATGTCGACGCAAGAATGTCAATGTTGGCTTTCACGAGTGAGGTAGGAAGTGGATCCAGCGCGCTTGATATTGTTGGACACTTCCTTACCAAAGAGAGAACGTCGTCTGTGGTGATGCCAGAAAACGCATTGACTGTGCAAGACTGTTCACACTGCACGTACTCAGCGTTGCCAGTTTGCAGGCGTCTACTCGCTATATACAATACTCCTTATAACAAATGAGAACAGGTTACGTTCTGATAGTTGTATAACAACATATTAATTTGTTATTTGATAAGAACTCCTGAATATACATTTGAAACTCAAATTAATAATAATATGTAAATTATTTTATTCAGTTAAAATGTTTTGGGCACAACCTTAAATGTAACAACGACTTCTATTATTCTACCAGAATACCGCAGCATTATGTAACTATCTCTACGTTTGAACCATACCGTTTACTGCTCCATGAACATTATTCAAGATGAGCCAAATACTTGCTGCAGAGGTTAACTCAAGGTACAAACTCCTCAGTAAAATGCAAGAAACCAGAGTAATTTTCCATATAATTAATATTACAAATATTAGCAGTCATTGGGTAGCCTAGAGGAAGAGCTTGGAGATGTTGGAAGTAACGCCAGAGCTGACGACGGCAGTATGCCCGACTGTGCGGGAGGTAAAACCAGCAGCAAAAAGCTAAATGGGAAAATCCTTGTGGCAACGTGGAACATCAGAAAAACGAGTCAAGGGACACTACAAATGTTAATATCAGAAGCAGAAAGATATGGGGTAAATATATAAGGGATTGCGGAACACACGTTGGCCGGACAAGGACATTTTCGCCCGGATTGAAGAAGAAAGTTTGTATACTCAGGAGCAACTAAACCAGGGATGAGTGGTGTTGCGTCCTATCTGTCAAATAAAACTTAAAATGCACTATTAGGATACAATCCGGTCAACGGTACAGAATTATTACCATACGAATACGAACAAAACCCACGAATATATAACATGTATTCAAATTTATGCGCCAACGAGCACCGCAGATAATGATGTAATAGAAACGTTTTATGATACACTGCAACGAACAGTCGACGAGATAAGCAGGAGAGACATGGTAGTACTGATGGGCGATTTCAATGCAAAAGTTGGCAGTTGTCAAAACGAAGAAGAGAATGGAAATATCGGGAAATATGGACTAGGCGAGAAAAATGGGAGAGGAGATAGACTTGTTGAATTTATCATAGAGAATGAACCGATGATCAATAATACTTTCTTCAAACAACATCAAAGAATATTGTACACTTGGGCAACACCAGATGGACGGAACAGAAATCAAATCGACTTTATACTGATACCAAAACGATGGAGGACGTCTGTGTTTAACGCAAAGACATTACCAGGAACCGATTGTGGCTCTGACCATGAATTGCTAAACGCCAAGATTGCGATAAAATCAAGAAAGATGAAGAGAGGGAAAGAGGTAGTGATGTATGACGTCAGTGATATCACAGAAGGATAGAGGTTAGAGTAGAGTAGAGGTTATGAACCGTTTCGAAGTATTACAGACAGTGGCTGACGAGAAGAAATCGGAGGAATTGGCAGTATAAATTAGGAATGTCATTATGCAGTCAGCTGACAAACACATCACTAAAAAGAGGAGGCAGAAACAACCATGGATGAGCAAAGACACACTGCAGATGATTGAAGAAAGGAAAGAGTTAAAGGAGAACAAAAAAAGAGTGAGAATTATCATGAGAAACACAGAGAAAAGTGCAAGATGACTAAACGAATGTGTAAGGAAGACAAGAAGAAATATCTAGAGAATAAATGTGAATAAATATAACTATGTATGAGAAGAAACGATAGTCGCAGTATGTACGAGGAAACAAAGTATATGACACAGTCGTTAAAACCTAGACTTGGCGTTATCAAAGACGAAACGGGAATGACTCTGACAGAAAGCGATGACATACTTGAAAGATGGAAGCAATATTGTGAAAGCGTGTTTAAGAAAGAAGAAATGGAAGGTAGACATGGATGAAGGAAGGGAGTGGACAGAACCAGAATATTTTGCGTTCAGGTGGAGTGGGCAATAAAAATTCTAAAAGACGGAAAATCACCTGGCACTGATGGCATCACTGCAGAGCTAATAAGAGCAAGTGGAGAAGCAGGCGTGGACAAGATACCACACATTATACAAGCAAATATGGAAAAGTGGAACATGGCCCATGGAATGAAAACGAGCCATTCTTATGCCAATACCGAAAAAGGTGACATACAAGAATGCTCAAACCACAGGACTAAATCCCTCATCAGCCATGCGAGCAAAATTATGCTAAAAATCATAATAAAGAGAATCACACCAAAAGTAGAATGTGAAGTCAACAGAACACAAGCTGGTTTCCGGACTGGAAGAGCAACAAGACATTGCATTTTCAACCTGTTAAATCAAAAATGCAGAGAATTCAACCACGAACTTAGGATCTGTTAAATAGATTGTTCAAAAGCTTTTGATAACGTTAGTCATCAACAACTCTGGAAAACCTTGATACACATGGGATTTGACCAAAAAATTACAACATTTATATGTTCGACAGCAGTCTGCAGTGAGATTAGAGTGTGGTACCAGAATTTGGTTTTTAGTCGGCAAGGGTGTAAGACAATGATGCAGAGAATATCATGAGAAAGGTCGAGACTGACAAGAGTAGTAAGATTTTAAATGGACTGAAAGTGAATGGACAAGAGATATATGAATTGAGATATACCGACGACACAGAGTTAATATCCGATACAAAAGAAGGATTGGATAAATTGATAACTACTGTTAAAGAGCACTGCGAGATGAAAGGATTGAAACTAAACGTAAAGAAGACTAAGATTATGGATGTGAATGGATGTCGAGAACCATCAGAAGTCACAGTAGACGGCGAGGAAATAGAACGGGTGGAAAGTTTTGATTATCTGGGATCACTGATAGAAGCGGATGGAGATGGGACGAAAGAGATCAAGCGGAGATTGGCAATGGCGAATAAAAAGTTGACAGATATGAAGAAACTGTGGAAAGCAACGAACAAAGATATGAAACTAAGAATTATCCGAGTCTGCAGATTTCCAACTGCTATGCTGCGAAACCTGGACTCTTAATAAGAACATTACTAAACGTATCAATGCATTTGAAAAGAAGTGTTATAGACAGATATTACAAGTTTTGTGGACTGAACATAGAACTAACGAATCCATCACAGAAATCTGTGAAAGTTATGCGGCTCGTACGTTGGGGTGTGGAGGCATCAGATGGTGGTGATGAGGTGGACGTCAGCCTGTCCATATTCATGATGAAACGTTTGTAGCATTCCCAATGAAAGCCATTATATTCCATCACTTTGTTGGGGATGAGCTTGCACGTGTCCTTCATCGTGTGGGTTGAAGTTGGATGTTCTGAAATTCTCTTCTCTTTGATCTCCTGCAATTTTGCCTACTTCTTTTCTGCATCCCGCATACCAGACATGCGTTGAAGTTCTCCATATTTTAAGCCCTTTACGTGAACTATACTAGTAGGTTCGACAGTTTGATCAGTTGTTCGTTTTCGTTATAATAGTAAATACATACAAAGGTAGGTATGCAATATCAGCAGGTAAAGCTTATAATTTGTCATTATCCAACTTAAATAACATTTTAACTTATCGATATCTGTAAAGTTGACCTGATGTATTCGTATAAGCTGCAATTGAAACTTAAATGATATAATATGAGACTTAAATAATATAATATGAAACTTAAATAATATGATATGGGATACAACCTTGTGATCTCCGCATACCATAATGAAACATGTAAGAAAACTAGTATTCCAGCTGCAAACATGTACCTAGATACTGCAAAAGAACGTAAATGACTTATAAAACAACAATATTATAGTCACTTCTTCATTACATTTTAAACAATCCATTGCTGATGGAGTACAGTGTGTAATAATAAAAAATGCCCTGGGTTACGCCTCTTGATAAGCGACACTACGGTTATCTTTGAAGCATCATATATAATCCATTTGTAATGACAGAAAGACAGTTCTGGTATCAACTGAAAGATATGATGCTGCAGAGTGTCATGCATTATTATTTTGATCTTAAAGAGGCCATGGGATCAAAGGAAATGTATATATTTGACAAAAATAATGATGTCATCTATGCGATCACGAGTGAGAATGGGGTATAGTTATTATATGCTAATTAGGGCACATGCCATAATAATATATATCTATTGAATGCAATAATAATGATCAGCAAATGAAAACCTTCAATTTGACATATTACAAGTACATATTGAGACATACATAACAATACAATGACGATTGCGGTGTGGGTGATTAAATACCACGCGGCGTTGATGAGAAATACGATATTTCAGGGTACCACCCAAGATAGGTTGAAAATGGGAAGTGAAACCCAACTTTTTCATTGTTACCACTTGAAATCGTTTTCAAGGGACCCCAAAGCTTACAAAAACATGGGTTGGTAGAGTTGTGGGGGGGTGCACGAAGGGCATATCTGGCCCATGGCCTACATGGATGAAGGAAGGGAGTGGACAGAACCAGAATATGAATTTGAGCCTTTGCGTTCAGAGGTGGAGTGGGCAATAAAAAGTCTAAAACACGTAAAATCACCTGGCACTGATGACATCACTGCAGAGCTAATAAGAGCAAGTGGTGAAACAGGCATGGCTATTTATCACACATAATACAAGCAAATATGCAAAAGTGGAACATGGCCCATGGAATGGAAACGAGCCATTCTTATACCAATACCGAAAAAGGTGACATACAAGAATGCGAGTAAAAAGTTTACGGAGATGAAGAAATTGTGGAAAGCAATGGACAAATATATAAAACTACGAATTATTCGAGTCTGCATATTTCCAACTGCTACGTATGGATGCGAAACCTAAACTCTTAATAACACCATTACTAAACGTATAAATGCATTTGAAAACAAGTGTTATAGAAAGATATTACGAGTTTCGTGATCTGAACATAGTACTAATGAATCCATCGGAGATGAGCTAGGTGTTATACCAGGAACTGTATTGAACTTTCTAAAGAAACAGAAACTTAGTTATTTCGGCCATGTGAAACGGCATCAATCTCAGAATAATGGAAGGAACAGTGGAAGGCAGCAGAAGCAGAGGAAGACCTGGGAGCCAATGGGAGAAGGACATAAAGGAATGGATGGGAGCAGACGTCTGGCGAGTGGGGAGACTGGCAAACAAAAGAGCTGTCTATAGATAATCCATCAAGGCTGCAACGTCCGGAAATGGATAAGCAAACCCAAACAAGGTAGCCTATCAATACCTTTGTCAAATATGATGTTCTAGGAGATGAAACATGTATCTTTTGTCAGTGTTTTACTTTAGAACAAATGCTCCTGCAGAGTGTCACAAGCCGACACAACCAGATCTCAATTAAAGATAAATTCAACAAGAACTTTTAATGCAAAAACAATCACATCATACAATCAATTGGGGTCCAGCATTCACACAAAAATAGTCGGTACATCAATCAATACCCTCTCCCCGGGGTGAACACGCTCGTCTCACATCTCGTCTCACATCCTTTAGCCAAGTCTGCTTCTGTATTATTTATCGCAATTCAGAAGGAAAATTACTACGCACGCGAGTGTAGTGGAAGTGTTCGAAAGGTCAATGGGTCATAAATGGACAAGTGTGAACCGGAAACTGGTACAAACTCATTCACATTGGGCAATGGGCAAATATGCTTACGTCAAGAATAGTCAAACAAGGGTTCAGCAAACGTGCTACCGAAAACCCACGTACACGCGCACAAGCGCACACGCGCACACGCGCACTCGCTCACTCGCTCACTCGCTCACTCGCTCACTCGCTCACTCACTCACTCACTCACTCACTCACTCACTCACTCACTCACTCACTCACTCACTCACTCACTCACTCACTCACTCACTCACTCACTCATTCACACACACGCATACTCAGAGTCACTCTCTCTCTGCCACACACACACACACACACACACACACACACACACACACACACACACACACACACACACACACACACACACACACTCACACACACACACACGCACACACACACAAACACAACAGACACACACTATTTTATTTTATTGGGCTAGTTTCCATGCAGCATTGGTGCTGTTATATCTTCACATACTATTCATTATAATATAAATACGTATACTTGCCCGAGGAAGTCGAAGTCTATGGTAGAATGGCAGGCTTGGATGATACCCCACATACCATGCACAAAGTGCACCATCTGTAAATAAACAACGTCAGTGTGGATAACGTGAATTATTCTTACTTGGTGAAGTTATGAACGGTGAATATGTTTAGATTGATGCGACTTAAAAATTAAAAGAACCGCTTTTTAGGTTTGCACATTAACCCCAATTGATTTTGTTGCAATCGACTTATCGCAACCAAATATATGATGTGGTGAATTTACAACTCGATCTGAACGTAAGAATTAATAGGATCGATTATCTTTAAAGTGGATTGCACATTTCTTCAAGTTAAATGTTGCCCTGACTCAAATTATTATTAATCCATTGCTAAAATGTATTCTCACCAGAACAAACTTGTTGACCTGAACGTAGAGCACCTCAACATCGCGATCGGTGACCTTTAGTGAATTTGACCCTAGTTGTACGGCCTTGAACTCCAGGTATGTACGCAGCCACTTCAGTTGGTATTCCCGGTCAGGATAGCGATTATAGTCGACATTTTCCACACCTGAATGGCAACAATGCGCAGCTCAGAAGATAGAAAAGTTGACGTCACAAATGCCTACTCTCCCTAATTCGCCAGTCGACAAACTGAGAATATTACGTTAGTTTGCGTCGACGAGCTTGTTTTGGCGTTGTAACTACTAAAAATGTTACGTCCGCACGGTGCCCTGTTTGAAATTATACAGCTGGAACAAGTGTAACTCTGAATGGAAGGGAATACGAGAAACCAAAATAAGAGCTGGCATATTCAAATTCACATCGAGGAAACATGGGTATTCGCCGCGTCACCGCAGCGTCATGGTCAAAGAACCTATAGACGCTTACTGGTCAAGCATCGGGGGCGTGTCTCAATATGTCAGCCTTCGGGAACTGTGTAGTGCTGCATTTGATCTCACATATAATTGCTCCATATTCATATGTAATTGCATTGTCAAGGGTTTGGTTGGAATGAATACATATATACATGCATGAATATATACATTCAAACATACATGCATACATACATACAAACATACATACATACATACATACATACATACATACATACAGACACACACACACACACACACACACACACACACACACACACACACACACACCACACACACTTCTTCAGTACGTTTAATTTATTTAGAATTATTCCTTGATAAATATATGTGAATAATCAATCAGATTTTATGAAATCAATTTAACCAAGGACTCCAATCACGTGCATTATATTTTAAAAAGTCGTCTTCTCTCGGACTGTCAAAGGTGATATCTACAAACGTGCACATGTAGCAGTAATACAATGAAAGCTCACTATTACGGCCACCTTTAGGACTGGACAACTGTGACCTCATTAGCGAGGTGACCGTATTAGCGGAAATAATATTCTACACTTTACTGTGTGAATATAATTTCGAACTGTTCTAGGGTGACCTTAATTTCGAGTTGGCTGTATTACCGAGGTGACCACAAAGTTAGGTTCCACTATACAGTCAAAGAAATGAAACTAAGTTATTGATTCCTTACCTGCATATCCTGCAAAGAATCCGGCAATCGAAAACGCTTCATAGTTGAAATTTGCATATTCAAAGTCTATAAAGGATAAAACTCCTGAAACAGTAAACCAAATAGTCCACATTACATCAAACCTTGCAATTCAAATTCTTCTTCTTCGTTCACCCGTTCTTCCAACACAAGAGAGCAACACATCGCAACCAGACTCTTCGATCACTTTTCAATTAAATCTGCTTCCTCAACTGGCTTACTACATTGCGAATCCGGGTATTTCGTCTACACATATGCAGTGTGAATAGTTTAATAAGCAATATCTGCGGTCTGTTTAATGTAAAAGTGCTTACTTTTGCCTAAACGATCAAAAATAATTTAGTAGTCATTAGGTCTTGTGATTCAGTAGAACAATTTGTGGTCTCAAAATAGATATACAATGAAACTATTGGTCACGTTGTTTTTGAGAGAGCAATAAACGTCGCGACAACATCAACATAGAAACATGTACATAAGCATTTATGTGAATGTATTCCCCTTTTGAGAATCACTTGAATACCTGTTTGGGCAATCAATAAAGTGAGTCATATTTTAATAAAAGTACATAATAAAAATTAGAATTACGTTTCACAAACACAGCAGACATATTGTAGTAGGTTTGCCTTTTCATAAAAAAGAATTAGAAATGAGATGACCGAAAAGATCATATTAAGGAGATGAAATACACACACACACACACACACACACACACACACACACACACACACACACACACACACACACACACACACACACACACACACACACACACACACACACACACACACATACACACACACAACGAACCTGTGGCTTATCGAGAGTCCACAATTTGGTATCATTGTGATGTTTGTCAAGTTTAGTTTAAACACAGACACACACATACACACACATACACACACATACACACACACACACACACACACACACACACACACACACACACACACACACACACACACACACACACACACACACACAGAGACACACCCACACACATCCACACACACATAGACACACACACAGATACACAGACACACAGACACACACACACGCACGCACGCACGCACGCACACGCACACATACGTATTGGTATTAATTACTAATATTAACAAAAGACAAAAAAACATCTAATGCATGATGAAAACACAACATATTTTGTACTATCATTTGTCGGCAGTGGTAAACTGTTTTATTAATATATTACGAATACTAACACATATAATTAGTGTAAATAAAATAACTGTAAAGAGTACATAAAATGGTAAAATAAAATAGCTAATGGCACCATTTTGATATCCAAAATTGAATATCATGGATATATTCTGCACATATGTTTTATACAACTTACAAACGTACGGTAACATACTCGTGCAATTTTAGAAATTTGCCACCCACCTTTCTTCTCGTCGTACACAATATTAGCTGGCACCAGATCGTTGTGACAAAAGACAACTGGCGATCCGAGGGCTTCTAGTTCCCGCTGCAACTCTTCCAATTCACGTCTCAGCTGCAGTTTGCTAATGACGTCACTCTTGTACCTGCCATGACAGACAACGATGTAGGGATGCGGTTCCTTGCTAACTGAAATCTTTCCGCCGATATTGATAAGACTGTGTTGGCACATTAATTAACAGTTACAAATGCATTCAAAATGTATCTTGCTTTGTCTTGTTGAAGAGGAACAGCTATTTCTTTGAAAAACAGCCGCAACAAATTTGTATTGCCTTCAGTTTCATTTAAGTGGAGTATAAGCCAGCATTCTATACAAAGTTAGTAAACTGGGGCTTCTTTTTGTTTTCAAACCCCGACAGATCGAGAGAGGATAGTTTAGGGTAGGGGGAGGGCACACATCCTCCAAATGCGTCCCTGCTTGAGGCTCGCAACAATCCACTGGCGGCCGAACCAAATTCATATTTAACAAGATTTAACAAGACTGCCATCCTGAAAATTAACTATAGATGGCAGATGGACAAGAAAGCCTTTTGGTTTATGGAGAGTCCAATACTTTTTATCTGCGTGTATCCCGCCCTTTTAAGGTATGTGTCGATATTATTTTAAAACATATTCACGCTGCTAGCACCAACACAATCAGGAGATAATATGTTCCATTAATTTACAGTCCTTTGTGAGAATGAGAACTTTCTTATATCTAATCGACACTGCTCCTTTACTAATGTAACTTCATGTCCTCTTGTCCTTCTATCTTTCTTAACTGAGAAAAAACATATTTATATCAATATTTGCCTAACCATTCAATATTTTAAACACTTCTATCTGATCTCCTCTCAATCTCCTGGTCTCTAGTGTTGTTAAACCACATTGAGTGGACTCTTGTCGGATCTTCACAACCGAAAGTAGGGGAGGGAGGGGTTCTGTTGACAATTTTCTGCCGAAGCTTCACCATCTACCGCTATCGCTACTTGACCGTTGCGCTGTCGGACCGAAAGACGGGGGAGGGTATGCCGTGATGTTCTGGGGGGGGGGGCACATAACGGGGGCACACTTAAAAAGTCTAGGGGCATGCACTCTAGTGCAGGCACAGCTCGACCAATTTAGAAAAGGCTAGGGAACGTGCCCCATTCCCCTAGATCAGCCTATGCGCAGTTAATAAGTTCGACTACAGGTTTTCACCGACGTGCAGTGCAGCCGAAAGACTCACCTTTTGTTCAATTCCGCATCATTAAATTCATCAGGAATTAGATCCAGCTTCTTCCAGCACAGATCGAATATCGCCGATTTCCGGCTAATATCCAATCCCGAGGAGTGGTTCTGTTTCATGATTTCGTCAGGATTTGTCGAGTGAAACTTCGCCATCTGCTGAGCCACAAGTCTGCAGATAGTCACAGCAATATATAAATGTTATTTAACATAGGTGTTAAATATACATTAGTTAAGTTATATTTGTCTTATCACAAAATCATTAGTTATCAGAAATCAGTGCACATAAACGTCAAAAACTAAGAGTGACGGCGACACAACGCTTATCTTGGGAGCATATATTGGGGGGAAGCCTTTATCTATTCTCTAGATCGCATCGCAGAATATCAAACGTGTTTGAAATTGTCGTCGCCGACGAGTCGCGTCGTGACGGCAATAATCCGTCAGAATAGTTGTCCTCGACTATTTGTCGTGGACAATGTGTCGAAGACTTTGACCCTCTGTTGCTGGCAACAAATTATCTTGTCCAGACGTGTATGCAGAGCTTTGCAGACATATATATTACCTGTAAACAACAAATTAATATAACCATGCAACGAATGTAGTAATAATAATAATTATTATTATATATATATATTGTGGGTTATTTTTCAAATCAAACGTAGTTCGTAGTTATGGCTGATGGGTGTACATGTCAGTCAAAAACGTCCTCAAACACTGTTACGCAGTTTATTTACGTATACATATATGTATACATATATATATATATATATACATATGTATGTATATATTTATATATATATATATATTTACATATGTATACGTAAATAAACTACGTAACAGTGTTTGAGGACGTTTTTGAGACTCCCCCATTGACTGACATGTATATAAAAATATATATATATAACATATACATATATACACACACACACACACACATATATATATATATATATATATATACAAGTATATATATATCTTACATATATTTGTATATACATACGTAGACACCACTGCTGTGTCATTATGCCTATTAATGCTTCAATGTGTTTGACTGACCGATTAATGACCGGGTCTCGGACACTGTCCACGTCCAAACACGCGCCTGGGAAAAAGCCGTAAGCGATGCCGTTGGCGAATCGGGCATACAGAGGTCTTGCACAACCAACTGCATGCAGAAGCTGAATCTTACGTATCTCAGCTTCGCGGTCGATCATCAGCTCTGTGTTTTCTCCGTTGATCCTGATCAGAACCATCTCTTCCTGGGCAGGATCATCCTTGTGCCAGCATCCCATGAGTGTGTTTGTGATACCGCCAGTGAACCTCTGTCCACAAGGCAAAATCAACATAAGACAACATCAATGTTAGTCAACAGCATTATGGTTTTGGGATGTGATAACAGTTACAAGATAATAACATATTGAGTTATATCATTACAGGTGACATGTTGATATTTTGTGGCCCACAGTACATTATATACAATACTGTATTAATAATAATAAGTATCAGTAGAATTCAGTGATGTTGTAAAATAATGCAATGATTTATTTTTAATGTTCTATGTGAGTGATTACTTTAATTTACGACTTAATTAATGACAGTTTGAACGTTCAATCAATAGTTACGTTATCATGATTAACGACGTAAGAAAGAACAGCATGATGAATTCAGCATAACATATTAAATCAGGCCACCGACCTTCAATTTGATGTCTTCTGTCGACCACTTCGGTCTGATCAGCTGGGTGAGTTTGATAGACCCCGACTCTACATCGGCGACCTCGATACGGAAGTCGAACGTTGCAAACCTCTCCCACCCGCTGTCTTCCATTTCTATACGTTGATGTTAGGTGCTGCAAAGTTGCGTTTATGATAGATAATAACTCCATATTTAAAGGGAACCAATCAGTTCGTCTACCCGGAATTAGCGGGCATAGTAATTTTGGAAGTCTGCTGTGCTGTGGGGAAAATGGGACATCGTTGCATCAGAGGGTATTGCAGTTAACTCAGTCCGACTCAGCCGTAATACTCCATGAAGCTTGTTTTGAAGCTGGATGTTTTGTTTACTATTTGAACAGGCCCCGGCGTCGTACCTTCAAATTGCGAACGTTGTTACAGGTTTACTAAACACAATTTGGCGGGCAGTAAACCTTCAACATAGTTAGTATAATCTTAAGAATATTATATTAAGTAATTAGTAAAAAATTAGGAAGAGACTGCCTCCTTTTAATGGTCACGGTTGCAACATCTGCGCCGACCAACCTGTCTCTGCCTGGTCCGGTCGAAGTGTTGCAACATTATTTATAGTATACAGGTATCTCAAAGTAAATGCCACTGTGAAGAATTGTGCACTGGGATTTTGTAATACACTGTGCTTAATCCACACGCACTGCATTTTTACAGAGCTTTTCCAACTGGTTTCCATCGATTCATACACACAAATAATTAATAGTCAGGTTTATAATGTTAATATTTGTATTTTAGTTCATTTTTGGAGATTTGGAAATGTATAATTTTTGGAAACGTTATGATATAGTGAATCTGAAAACCAATATTAAATTTTGTAAAGGTATATATGGCGGCCATCTTGGATTTTTTAAATGGTAGACACTGAAAACCTGTATTTCTCGTAATCTCAGCAGCTAAACCACTTAGCCTTTTGATTTTGGTGGCTAAACCTACATACTAAGGGGTAAGGATTCCAATAATATCAATAACAATCACCTAAGCATAATTAAATTACTAGTTTATGAGAGTAATAAATTATGTGACTGAATAATATACATGGAGCATATCGTATAAACACATGTGTTTCTTTCACATTTTTGCATTGTAAGACTATATATTTGGAAACGTTATGATATAATGAATCTGAAAACCAATGTTTATATTTTTAAAGGTATATATGACGGCTATCTAGATTTTTTTAAATGGTGGACACTGAAAACCTATATTTGTCAATATATCAGCTGCTAAACTTACAAATTGAGGTCAGGGGCAAGGAATCCAGTGGGACCAATTTATAGTGGAGACCCATTTGGTTCTCTCGATATATAATCCGAAACTATGACACACCTTAGAGGTGACGAAGGTTGAATCTGTGAAACATGCCAGTGTCATATTCAGATCAATGATGATATACCTGCATCGAGTGCACACGATTCTATTCTTTGTAGCAGCATCCCGTAAGGCAGACCTAAACCTCCATCTTGAAGCAGGAGAAGCAAGTTGTTCTTTGCTATGGACCGAATAAATTACAAGAGACTCTGGCCACGTTACATAGCTGACATGCACGCCCTCAGGGCTAACCTCCAAGAGACGTGGAAGGAACTTGAATTAGGTAACATATCAGTCACGAAAACTGCCATCCCATTTGTCTCCATTGGGGCAGACCATTCCTGTGAACAAGCTCATGACGGTTCATTCTGGACTCATCGATGCCAATGTAAGACAACGCTTCATCCTAGCTTCTCCAGAACTGTCGTGCATGGCAAGCGAGTTCAAGGGTGAGTTCAATGTCAAATACAACAAGGCTGTGAGCATCATCATCTATCCTATTGAGCAGGTGGCATAACAGAAATGTTTCATTAACAAAGTGATGGATCTCACAAGAGGCTATGATGAAATCATTCTACTATTTGACACATACAAGATGGATTCACTGAAAAGCACAAGGAGGGAAAATATTCCGGGCGTTAGCCAGTGAAGCATTAGGGTCCGCACGATGTTTTGTTTTCATTTTCGTGACCTACTACACCTCTAGGTCAATAGTCCGACGTGTGCCTCCCAGGCATCCTTGAACGTTTTTGTATAAATCCATTAATATGCAAATTAGTCATCACCATTAAACAAAATACTGTTTTCCTGAATATATCGAATAGTAAATATCCAAAACAATCAAAATATGGTGTCCAAGCGAATGTTTTCATGGTCTCTTGTTATTATTACGTCAGCGAACAAATCATGGTATGCAAATTTGTCACATGAATATGCAAATTAGCTCTGACCAATATAACCTCACGCTTTTCGTGTGTACCTCCTCAATAGGCAAGCGGTAGATACTGCCTAACGCACAAACTTAAATGCCCCCCTCCCCGTACGTGCAAAACACCCAAATGGTATATCATTTGAAAGCCCAAGATATCACCATCACAACGAGGTCTGTCTTAGAACTGCCAAGTGCCAAGTGACACCAACGTCAAACAAGATCACCGTTAAATGATAAATTTTCGAAATTGTGCGCTTCCGTATTTCAATTACAATGATTGCATATATACTTTATTAAAATGGGTATGTCATATATTTTTGGAAAGCTTATTGTCTCCCCGTCACAATGAGATACGACGAGCTGTTACCCGGAATAGTAAGTGTGGAGCTAAGGTCAAACAAAGTCACTGTTAAATTATGAATATTCGAACTTCTGCAATATGGCACACTTCATAAAGTTAAAATAACTCTGTACCTGCTTCGTTTCTATGGACATGTTATACACATTGTGAAAGGACAATTTCTTCTCGTCAAAATGTGATATAACTTGGGGGTGTTAGTTGATGGACGTTTGATGTGTATGCAGACATTTTCGTTCCGCACATCATGAAGCACTTAAATCACTCCAACAATATTGGCGTCGACCGGGAAACATACCTCCACAGCAGGATCGAATGAATCCACAGGAGAGAAGCGTGGTAACGGGATTCTGAGGAAAGTAACATTGGACAACAATGTGCCAATAAACTGGAAATACTTTCATCGCGATATTACCAACATACAGGAACTATTTGCATTTCTCTCCATTAAGGTTGCAAAGCTCCACTATCTAGGTTGAAAGGAAGTGTTTGACACTTCAGACACCTCAGCTGTCGTCACTAGGTGCAACAATGACATGCTACATCCAGTAAGACCTTGAAGAACGCAACTGTTGAGCCTTGTGCAAAAAGCTTTGTGGAAAAGGGATCATGCATGAATCGCAATGTGTTTCCGATCGTTAGGAGTTATGAGTTTGTCAAGTTTATATCCAGCTGCATACATTTGGATAGGCTTTTGGACAGGCAATAACGTTATTCATCATAATGGCAACGGCATCCATCATGCTCTGGGAAAAGATCTGTCACGTCATTGTCAGTTGCCAATAGCATGGGAAACCCAAATTCCATACCTCGAAGGAACCACAGCATTCACACATCCATTTGGATCTGGATTCACTTCAACTCCTGGAACGCATCACCATTGCCCTCTGTAAATAGAGTTGCAGCGAGTGTGGTGTCCGTTATCGAGGCAATGAAACATATATTCTGTCAAAGGAATAATATCACTAAGATATTCCAATAACCCCGGATACGCTTTAGCAGTATTCAGAGCGCATAGCGTAACAAGCTTTTATTTGGTTGACCAGTTAACTGGTTCATGAGCAGATGCCTACTCCAGATGGCTGGGGGTGAACATAGGGCGTGAAGAGGCTGTCACATGCACAAGAACATATCAGTTAATTAATACAAATATTTTGACGCAAGATTGAGTTTGTGACCCTCAAAATGACAATCAAATTCAAAATTGAGGGTGGCATCCACCATCATCTATTTTCTCATCCCATGGGTGATCCAAAAATGCCATAGAAGAATAACATCACCTACAATCTGCTGAATGGCACAATTTCAAAAATGCGTGTATCTTTTGATGGTGACCTTATTCAACCTTCACTCCACAGTTAGACCACTAATTTACAATTTCATGCCAATAACTTTGACGGGGATACAATACGCATAGGTGTATAACATGGCCCAGTGTAGGTAGACAAAGTAGATAATTATCCAAACATTGTAATTGTACAACGTTTGCGGAATGGCGCAGTTTTGAACACCTTCACTCCACACTTACTGCACCACTTGATAGTTCCCCGTGGTATCCTGTATTTAAGAGGAGACAGTAGGCTTTCAAAATAGATATCACATGGTCATGGTAAAGGTAAGTAGGTAACGTAGATAGGCTATAAGCCACCATTGGTACAGTACAACGTTTGCGGGATGGTGCAATTTCGAACATTTATCGCTTGACGGTGACACTGTTTGGTCGCCGCTCCACACAAACTTCATCAACTGAAACCTCCAAGTGATATCTCAATTTGATCGGAAGAAATTTTTCTTTCGCGATGTATATGTCCATAGAAATGAAGTCGATACAGCATTATTGTAACCTAATAACGTTCGCGGTATTGCAAAAGTTCGGATATTCATAATTTCATGGTGACCTTAGCTTCACACTTACTATACGGTGTGACAGCTCCATATCGTACTCTGTTTTGACCGGGAGACAATAAGCTTTCCAAAAATATATGGCATGGCTATTTTAGTATTAATAAAATTAGATATGCAACCATTGTAATTATAATACGTTTTCGGAAGAGGGCAATTTCGAAATATTATCATTTGACGGTGACCTTGTTTGCCCTTGGAATCACGCTAGTTCTACGGTAGGCCTCGTTGTGATGGTGATATCTAGGGTATACAATCGCTTGCCTATTGAGGAGATATAAACGAATATCATGAAGTTATATTGGTCAGAGCTAATTTGCATATTCATGCAACAAATATGCATACTACGATTTGTTCACTGACATAATCATACCCAGATACCCTGAAAACATGCGTTTGGACACATAATTTTGATTGTTTGGATGTCTACAATTCGAGATATTCAGAAAAGTAGTGTATATATTTTAAAGGCGATGACTAATTTGCATATTAATGAGTTTATACAAAAACGCTCAAGGGTACCTGAGTGGCACCCGTCGGATTATTGACCTAGAAGGTTAGAAGGTAATAAAACTGCATCGTGCGGACCGTAATGCACGGTCCACCTTCAAAATGACGTTTGACTGCCGGACTAAAAGATACATGGAGGGAATGATCCAATCCAGTACCAAACCCGAGACGATACCGGCATAAAACACATCACCACGAGCCGTTTCCAATCCCATGACCATACGAAAGGTAATCTCACAGAATACCTGGTATGAGAAAACTCTGCACTTCGAGCGATATTCCCCCCAAGCTGGTTATCATTTCAGTATCTCGGCGAACAAGGAGCAACAGGGACATTCATTTTGAAGAAAAAATCCATGAGGAACCATACACCTTAATGATCTGTCAGGTTGTCTTGGCAGCACAAAGGAGCCCAAGGGAAGATATTGAGCTGACGTTCTTCTCACCAGACACTTATGTTCTTGTGCTGATCATAGCTAATTATGATCTGCTGCCGATGAAGACCTCGATCTCGATGGCATTGGGCGTGCTGCCGTTTGAGCCATTCTGGACAGCTCTCGGTGCAGAAACGGCCAAGGCATTACCGGCATCGAATGCCTTCTCAGGTACCGACAATACATGGACGTTTGCAAGAATATGCAAGGCTACATGGTTCACGATCTTTCTTGAGGCCAGCGCCGACGTGGTCAATGCCCTTGTTTCGTTGTCAGCAGCCATTGAACTGACAGAAGACTTGGACTTGGCTAAATTCTCATGCGCTGCATATTATCCCAAGGGCACATAGATCAAACACATTCCAGAACTGCGATGGTACCTCTTCTTTAAACGCATGGCGGAGAGTGACAAGCTATCACCCACAATTAGGGGTGCTTAACCAGCACATACTGAGAGAACACTTGCAGACTAGATTGTGGGGCCAGGCCAGCATTGCTCAGTAGGTGTGTTTGGATCAACTGTGGCTACCACAAGACTGCTGATGGACAGTTGACGCCAACCACAACTGACTTCCTTCTAGCACCCAAGGCCATCATTGAGATGCAAAGGAGACTGTTCATCACAGACGTGCTCCTGCAAATCCACGGACTTGCAATGCACATACCTCTGCTTGTGTAGCACACAGTGTGCGAATTACGACGATTAACACTTCGAAAATAGTGTATCCAGCGACGATAGTGATGGCTAATGTGCAGTATACCTGGTCACAAGAGTATTATAACAACCCAGACTGTCATATGTGTGAAATACACGCAATTCTGTATTGATGCTGGTATGATGGCTACAAGATGTTAATAAATACAAGCACATACTTGTTTCCAATGTACATGTGTTTTAACGCTACGATACATGTATATTATTCAGTGATAACATGTATAACTGTTATAAATTAGTAATTTCATTATGTTTAGGTGACTGTAATTGATCCTATTCGATTCTTTGCCCCTCAATGTGTAAGTTTAGCCATCAAAATAAAAAAGGCTGGGTGGTTTAGCAGCTGAGATATTGAGAAATACAGGTTTTCAGTGTCCACCATTTAACAAATCCAAGATGGCCGCCATATATACCTTTAAAAATGTAAACATTGGTTTTCAGATTCACTATGACATAACGCTTCCAAAATTTGTAGGTTTGCAAATCTCCAAAAAATGAACGAAAATACATAACAAACCTAACTAGAAGTCAAATTACAGAAAACGTTGATCGTGCATGTTTACGAATATTAGGTCACAGCCTGTTATGCAAGATAGTAGGCTCAGTCCTAGTGATGTATTTTCCCAATAGTTGTTGCCTTCGATAATTCACTGTGCCATCAAAAGTAAATATATGGAGAGTTAAATGTAGGTAGGCCTATTATTTACTATTGCGATGCATCGATGTATTCTCTTACAACCCTGTTGTGGCACCAATGACACAAGGCATTTGTGTTCATATTCTACATGAGGATTGTGCACAATGACCTTGATAGGTAGGTTCACGGGGTTGTCGCTTTACATTCATTGACTGTACGCGAACGGCACGTCGCTTGCCTACGACAAACATAACTACGGTGACGCCTGCTTACGAGGTCAACCTCGCACCGTTCACATGCTGGTATCTGGCACACTAAGGGATCATCGACAAATTACGTATGCATAATTATTATAAACTTGGTAATTGTAGGAAAACGACCCTTGTACGCACACCGTATCGTACAGGTGATTCCTGTTCATCTACGCGGTGCATGGTTATCTTGTGTACGTTACGCCCTGTCCCCTTGACAGAACAGCGTATACGATCTTTGCCCCCCACCCTCGCATATCAGTAACGTACACACATGGAACCTTATCACCGGTGTAGGCACAAGCGACGATGCCGGCTGGTTTGTTCACGGTTGTCCGTAATAACTTAGGGGGTTTGCTAACATCTGCCCCCCAGTTGAAAGTATGTCGATTGTCCGAAGTATCGCTACCAGATCACCACACATATACAAATGAATGTTCAGTACACCGACTAACTATGCTTAGTCAACTCACGTGTTTGTTGACCCGGGGTTGAAGACCGAGTATAGAGGCGCCGCCATCTGCCGACTGGGCTGGCGTGTTGATGATTTATTTTACACGTGCAATATGACTACGGTGTGGCGGGTATGGAGTGCTAGCCACAAACTCAAGTGTTTGGTGGAAAGAATTAGGCCCTATAATTAGTGGCATAACACATAGCGTTGTTGTATATAATGTGATCTCCTAAGTTGCACTTATTGTCTACCAGATGTATCATAATATGGTGTATATTATATGTATGACACAATAAATGATGTTCTAACATAACATGTGAAACATACGAGTAGATCTCTCGCAAATGGTGGAGAATAATGGAAAGCATAACAGAGCCAAAATACAGTGTGTATCCACTGATGACATGAGAACAGGTATTATGACTATTTTACACTCACCCTCGGAGCAACAAACCAAAAGCAGCAACTATTGTCACTATCACAGTATTTTTTAAATCTGTAAAAACTCGTTCCCACAATGGTGCCCTCTGGAGGAGAATGGTTCATCAATAAATTTTGTTAGGCAGGAGAAACACCTCAAAAAGACATATATATCCAAATACGTATGAGTAAATAACTCTAAATAACTATTATTATGTTGTTCTTAAATACATGGAAAAAAAGCAGTGAATCTCGGAATTGCTTAAATTTATTTCTGTGGAATAAAGAAGGTCGTTTCAGTGTCCAGGTCGGTTATCCAGTTTCCGCGATGTGGCGCCACCGTTTGCCTTACACAACATCGCCTGGACCAAGAGACATATTCGCAGTAGGGGACCGACGATATCCTAAGATGCCTGCAGGCTTTCGCAGCAGCACGTGTCTTTAATCGTAGACGATTCAAAATTTCGGAGTAAAATCAGAAGTTGTCACGATGGCGAGGCGAATCGAAGTGACGAGAAACACTGCATCGTCTCCTGCCCACAAATTTTTCCCTAGCCCGCTGCTGGCTAATAGGATACCGCGTAACTGACACGGGCTGAATGGGTGTTTCGGGCCAGCTTATTAAGCGTTGGGGCGATTCAAAGGGGTGAGCAGACTAGGAGGGGGAACAGGTTGTATAACCACCTAGCTTAACAGCTAGGTGATCGCTCTATTGTTACACAAAAAAATTATTTCATCCTGAAGGCCAAACATTCATATGTGGCTGAATGGTGTTGAAGGCACTGGAGAAGTCCAAGAAGAGGTTTTGGGTGTGTCCAGGTGTTTCTGAGCATGGTGAACAAGTATGAGAATGGCACCTTCGGTACTCTTGTTCTGCCTGTAGGCAAACTGATGAGGATCTTAAAACCGTGATGTTTCCAAGGAGATGGGAGGGAGGAGGAGTCGTTCCAGGCATTTCATCACTAAGGAGGTAAGGGCCACGGGTTGATAGTCATTGATCTGGGATGGATGAGGCTTCTTACGGATGGGAACGATGCAGGGTGATTTCCAGAAGCAGGGCACAGTGTGTGTGTCTAACGACTGCTGGAGGAGATTGTGGATACTATGGGCCAGTTCTCTATCGCACTCCCTCAGAGTTCTACCACTAATCTTGTCAGGACCCGGAGCTCTCTTAGGGTTGATTTTTGCCAGTTCTTTTCTTATTTCTTCTTCCTCTACAATAGTTGGAGCCCCTTTGCACTGTTGAGAATTTATATTTCTAGTGCCCGCCCTTTAACAAGATTTAACAAGATTGCCATCCAGAGAATTAACTCTAGATGGCAGGTGGACAAGGAAGCCCTTTGGCTTATCGAGAGTCCAACCCTTTTATCTACATATATCCAGCCCTTCTGAGGTATGTGTCGATTTTATTTTTAAACATATTCACACTACTAGCACCCACACAATCATCAGATAATATGTTCCATTCATTCACAGTCCTTTGTGAAAATGAGAACTTTCTCACGTCTAATCTACACTGTTCCTTTACTAATGTAACTTCATGTCCTCTAGTCTTTCTATTTTTCTTAACTGAAAAAAACATATTTCTATCAATATTTTCATAACCATTCAATATTTTAAACACTTCTATCTGATCTCCTCTCAATCTCCTGGTCTCTAGTGTTGTTAACCTGTAGGCGTTTTTCATAACTAAGATCCCTCAGTTTTGGTATCATTTTAGTCGCTCTCCTCTGTACTCTTTCTAGCATATCTATGTCCTTCTTGCGGTATGGCCTCCACGCTTGTATAGAATATTCTAAATGAGGCCTAACTATTGTTTTGTACAGCGGTATTATTAGTTCTTTTTCTTTATATGCTATATTTCGCCTAATCAATCCAAGGATTTGATTTCCCTTTGAAGCTGCAATTCCACACTGCTCTGAAACCTTCATGTCAGCACTAATTGTCAGCCCTAAGTCTTTTTCTTTTACAGTAGTACTTAGTACAGTTCCCCCCATTGTATATTCTACATATTCGTTCCCATGTCCAGTGTGGAGGCATTTACATTTCCAAAAATTGAACAACATTTGCCACTTTTCAGACCATTTGATCAACCTGTCAAGATCATCTTGTAAATGCTGTCTATCCCCATCACTTTTAATCCTTCTAAACACTTTTGTATCATCTGCAAATTTCAACACCTTGCTAGCTGTATCATCGTCCAAATCGTTTATATATATTAAGAATAATATAGGTCCCAGTACTGATCCCTGTGGAACCTCACTCAAAACTGATTTCCAGTTTGAAGCCTCCCCATCAACAACTACCCGTTGTCTTCTGTCAATCAGCCATTTTTCTATCCAGTTAATTATACCATTTCCTATGCCATGGGCCTTTACTTTAAGCAGTAATCTCTGATGTGGCACTTTGTCGAAAGCTTTTTGAAAATCTAAGTAGATGATATCTACTGGTGATTCATCATCTACCCACTTAGTGATATCTTCCCAAAAACATAACATATTTGTTAAGCATGACCTCGCTTTTAGAAACCCATGTTGAGATGGGTTTATCAAGTTATGTTTAACAAGAAAATCCACCATATGATCTTTAATTAGTCTTTCTAATAATTTACAAATCACCGATGTTAAACTAACTGGTCTATAATTATTTGACATGTTTCTCGAACCTTTTTTAAATAACGGTATAATGTTTGCTTCTTTCCATTCTAAAGGAACCACTCCCTCTTCTAATGACAAGTTGAAAACTGCTGCAAGCGGTATGCTAATTTGTTCTACAATTTCCAATAGTAGTTTGGGTGGAATACCATCCACTCCAGGTGATTTATTTTCCTTCATAGCCCTAATTTTCTTAGCTACCATTTCTGGGGTTACAATTAACTGTCTTAAATAGTCTGATTCTGCCCCTTGAACTTAGCCTCTGGTACTGGCAGTGAACTAGTGTCTTCTCTGGTAAACACTGAACTAAAATACTCATTCAGGTCTTCTGCCATTAAGAATCCTTCTGATATTATATTTCCAGCACTATCTTCTAGAGGACTGACCTTATCCTGAACTTTCTGTTTGCTTCGAACATACGCATAAAAACTCTTGCTGTCATGTTTTATATTACAAGCTAATTTATGTTCATAGCTTCTCTTTGAATTTCTAGTTTCAGCTGTAGCTTGGTTTAGTGCTTCTTTATAAATGTTGTAGTCTTCGTCATTGCCAGTACGTCTATATGACTTCCACATCATTTGTTTATACTTAATTTTTCTAATGGCTTTTTTCGATAAGTATTTCTTTCTGGTCCGTTTCCCTTGTTTTTTGAAGGGAACAAATTTATTTACGATGCACTCTATTTCATTCTTTAAGATATTCCAGCATTCTGTTGCTGTCTTATTCTTCAGTGTATTATTCCAGTCTATCTTTGCTAAATATTTCCTCATTTCCTTATATCTTCCTTTGTGGAAATTTCTCCTGAACTGCTTTTATTATTTCTTTCTGATTTTACTTTGATGGTAAAATGTATCTGGTTGTGATCACTACTTCCCAGAGGCTCACATAATTTAACATTGTCAAATAATTCATTCTGTGAGGACAAAACTAAGTCTAACACATTCTCTCCCCTGGTTGGTTCTAGCACATGTTGAGAAAGGAAACTATCTTGTACTAAAACTAAAAACTTGTGTTCCTCACTACCCGTACTCTGTAGAGATTTCCATTTTATATGCCCATGGTTAAAATCCCCCATAATAACACAGTCCCGTTTGCTCACTTCCCTTATAGCGTTTTGTATTTTTTCATTCTCTTCTATGCTTATGTTTGGACTTCGATAAACTAATCCAACCGTTAACGTTGAGTTTCCTGTAACTATGTTACACCAAGCTGTCTGTACTTCTGAACTATACCAGTTGTTCCCTCCTTGTCTGCATTGTTTGTCCCAACGTGTACTAGTATAGACCCTCCCTTGCCATGCCCCAATACCTTCTCTACCCTTTCGGTCACATGCTCTATCCTAGCCCCCGGTAGACATACAACAACGTCCTTCCCCTCGCATATAGTCTTGTCTGTTTTTCTCAGAATTGAATCGCCCATAAACACTCTCTCTTTTCTCCTTGCCCCCTCAATCACTGCCTCGGAGTAGCTCCTCCGGTTTGCATATATCTGGTTGTTTTCTTTTCCTCTTGTCGTCTTCTCTCCTGTCACATTCTCTTCCATTCCCTTCTTTCCTGTCGCGTTTTCTCTTGTCCCCTTTCCTCCTGTCATCTTCTCTTCTAGCACATTTACTCTCACTTCCTTTCGTCCCTTCTTCTTTCCTCCCATCACATTTTCTTCTCTCCTCTCCCGTCCCTTTTCCCCGGCTACCTCCTTCACTACGGTCACTTTCTCCCGTCACCTTCACGCCTGTCATGTTTTCTGTTTTTTGCTGAACACTCTGTCTTCTTCCATCAGTCTTCTGTCTCACAGTCTTACCAACTGCCTCTGTGGTATCTACCTCTTCACCACCTGTATCGCTGTCGTGTCTCTCCTCGTTCTCTACAGTCTGACTACCTGCTGATCTATCCCCACTGACCTGTTTTCTTTTCCTCTGCCGAAAACTTTTCCTCCGTCCCTCTGTTTTCTCAATGTCTTGTTCCTTCACACCAGTCACCTTCCTTCCTCTCAGTCTCCTTTCTTCAGTCTCCGTGTCACAACTCTGCTCCTTCTGTGTTGTAGAATTCTCAACTCTCTCCGCGTCATCCCTCTCTGCTCCATCAATTTCTATGTTGAGTCTCGCCTCCATCTCCTTCACTATATCCGTCAACTTACACACCTCCTTCATAAGACATTCCACCCTCAAACACCCCATACACCGAAAGGTGAATCCGTCATCTTTGGTCTCTGCCCATGATTTTGGACAGCCAGACAAAGTCGTTGCAAACTAGGTGTCGTTTTGCCCTGAGTTGCCGCTTGCAAGGTGCCATATCAGAATTTATTTATGTTCAAAGTAGTTTTATGTAGTCTTTGAAAAGACTTTTCTGTGTACAATTTACACCAGATTGTTTAGGTTATAGTTAGTTATATTTGTTAACACACAGTGACACACCGTGCCTTACCTAGTTACGATGTCGATGACAATGTATTCAAGTTAGGCTTAGATACAAGGTAGTCTTTACAAAGACTGTTTCCTGTGTACTATTATACACTTTAAAAGATTGTTATTTCAGGTTTTAATTACTCATCTAATTACACCGATTATCTCAAATAACGCTATTCTATTGTCGTTCACGGTACGCTAACTTCGCCAGTGACCTACTTTGTAAACAACGTTCCGATTACATTAACGTCCCCAATTATCGCTCGCAAATCGCCTACTTTTAATCTACCCTAGATTACTCCCTCTAGCTAACTTTTAACAAAAAATATTGCTTAATATATATCTATAATTACGTTATGTATGCTATACGCTCAATAATATCACTTATCTTGATCAAATATCCTTATATTTTCGCAAGTTTGCTGCACCAAATTCAAATCAATTCACCACCGGAAGTCTCCCAAATGAACAAATTTCTTGGGAGAAATCAGTAGTTTCAACCCGCGTATAAAAGGTGTTTATTTAATTTGCTACATGGTTTTCATTTTCTACACAGATTCGTTTTTTTCCTCTCCTTGTAACCAGTTATCATTTGCATCCCATGCCACATTTGCTAAGACTTTCCTGAGGCAAATTGATTTTCTAGTTTTTTCATCCTGTACTGATCTTTCTTCTGCTCAATTGTTACTTTAACTTTTCTTTTCACGTCTTTCCACTGTCACTCAGTTCCATTCTTCCAGATATATCGTTTCTGACGCAAGAGATTCTTAATGTCAGAGTCCACCCACAGCTTGTTGTTTGGAAAGCATTTAATTTGTTTCATTGGTACACACACATCTTCAAAGAAAGCGATGCATCCGCTGATTACCTCTGTAGCTTCGTTAATATTTGCACTTGAATCTAAAAAAAACATTCTAGTCTGTACGGTCCATACAGGCTTTCAACATGTCTACAGATTCGGCATCCCATTTCTTTACCTGAATACGTTTCGCCTTCTCATGTCTTAGTTTTTGTCGATACAAAAGAAGCAACTGCAGCATGGAGTGATCTGAGTTGCCACGAGGTGGCAATCTTCTTGCGCGGTATGCTTCCGACACATTACAGTAGCAGAGATCAAGAGTTTTGTCTTTCCTCGTGGGGACGTTCACAGATTGATGAAAGTTAGGAAGAGATGCGTTGAGCCTGCACTCATTAAAATCACCCGTAATTATTATCGGCACATCTGGGGAGTTATTCTCAAGTTCATGAATGTGATCTATCAGTACATTACACGCATTGTCTACATTTGCTTTTATATGACTGTACACCATACGCAGGTAGATCTTTGTGAACTCTCGTGGAAGGTCAAACGGGCGTACACTGACTGAGGAATTCACTGTCTGGTAAACATACCTTGGCTCTCGCGGTAGCGTTGTTACACCAGCGTTCATTGATGAAGAAACACAAACCACCACCGTTCCTCTTTCCAGATTATAAAGTCCGGTCTCCTCGTACACATATGAATCCAGGTAGACTAATTTCTGTGTCCATCGCTTTTTCATCGAGCCATGTTTCACTCAAGCCTATCATGGCCCTTTCTCTGTATTGATTGTTAAAGTGAACGCAAGCTTCGAGCTAGTCCATCTTGTTTCGCACAGACTGTGCATTTCCCATCACCATTACCGGAAGTGATGTTCTGAATTTAATTATCCGTGATCTTTCTCGCACGCCTCCTTTTCTGCCTCTTTTCCTTCTCCTCGGTACGTCAGGTGACACATTAGGTGGGAGTAGTCGCCGAGATGACACATTCAAAGCCTTCATTGCTGTACGATCGTATTGCAACAAGGAGGGCGGTAAACATGGCGTTGACTGAGAAAGTTCACTCGGTTGTATTGACACGACAAAATGTGATTCGCAGACAAGCACAGCATCAAAACCGCTGCCCATAGCTTGAAACAGTGTCTCTGATATTTCTCAGTCATCATGACATACTGCGACGGGAGTACACACCGTCAAAACTTGAAAAATATAAACAAATTAGTAGGAATGAATTTCTACTATGTCGCCGCTGTGCAGCGCCACCTAACACCATGAAACGTTGACTTACTAAAATACAAAAACGTTACAACCTAGATGCAAAGATAACATTTTAGGAAGTTACCTTGGTAATGTACTAAATTACTAAAACACTATCACTCTAACACCATGAAACGTTAAAAGTTAAAGCGTTGACATTAAAATTCGAAAATGTTAGAAGTCTACTGTGTTAAAACGATAAAATGTTAGGGAGTTACCTTGGTAATTTACTAAATTAATAAAACAATACCATTCTAACACCATGAAACGTTAGACGTTGCCACGTTGATTTAGTAAAATACGAAAATTTTGCAAGTTTATCTTGTTGAAACAATAACATATTAGGAAGTTACTTTGGTAATGTACTAAATTACTAAAACACTACCACTCAAACGTCATAAAACGTTAAATATGTTACCGCATTGACATAATAAACTACGAAAATATCACGCTGAGAGTGTGAAACCAGCATTTGGCCTTGAGAGAGGGATCGAAAAGTGAATATGACTCCAGAAACGTATTCAAGGAAATGTGGCTGGTATCTTAACAAGTCCAGTGTATATGTGGGCTATAGTATGTACACATCGGCTTAGTACCTGGCACAACACTCACTAGTATTGCTTCATTTTGATAAGTAAAGGAGGTATGTTTTAAATTCATTTCCCAGTAACTAGTTCATTAAAGCAGCCTGCAGGGGTGTGAGTAAGTTTCCACAACCACTTCTAACCAATTTCAAGTTAACAACCAGAGAATAAAGTGTAAAGCACTTTGAGCCATCCTGATCACTGGATACCGCGCTAGATAGATAGATAGAGAGAGAGAGAGAGAGAGAGATATATATATATATATATATATATATAGATATAGAGAGAGAGAGAGAGAGAGAGAGAGAGAGAGAGAGAGAGAGAGAGAGAGAGAGAGAGAGAGAGAGAGAGAGAGAGAGAGAGAGAGAGAGAGAGAGAGAGAGAAGAGAGATAGAGGGGGAGAGAGAGCTACGTATCCTAACTATAGGAGCGCTAATTGTCAACAACATAACTAGAGAGGATTTCTTGTCAACATCCTAACTAGAGGGAGCGTTAATTGTCAAGAACATTTTATTTTACCGGTTTTTATTTACTCAACAGGAAGCTCAATTTCTAACTGTAAAACCTATGTGACATAATATATTCAAAGTTAACTAGGAATGAAGGATGATTGCAACGATGGCTGTTTTGGAGGTATGTGAACTAAGACTGAAAGTCTTTTAACGTTGTATACCAATCTTTTTATTTTACTAAATTATCTGGATGGCACATACAATATAATACGTGTACCAACTCTGCTGTCAGGGTAACTTTACGAAACTGCGTGTGCATTAAACGTGAGCCATGTGTTCCTTGAAGGAGATAAAATTAAAACGTCGACGAGTTACACGCTAGCACTGCCCCTACGTGTCGATAGTGTCGTCCACGGCATGCCGTCCCGCCAGGCGACTGCTCACGTTTCAAGAAGCAATATCTCCACAACTACACAGCCGATTTAAATACTGTTTGTTATATATTTTTCAACATTCATTTATCTATGCAATGCATGCATGAAATTGCATATACATGTATATAATGTTTGTGTGACCCCCTAGAATGCATCAGAAACTGATGTTTCCACTCAGACAAAAGCTTTTCTGACTGTTACAGTGTTCGAGCACTGGACCGATGTTTACTCAATTTATATGAAATGGTACCAGAACCGAATGTCAATGAAGTAAAAAAAAACGCAACAGTATTTACAGTTTACTCAATTTATATGAAATGGTACCAGAACCGAATGTCAATGAAGTAAAAAAAACCGCAACAGTATTTACAGCTTACTAACGTAAGCCACTTTACTAAGAACGCCCTCTCTTGACCCGCGTATACTTTGGGCCAGTTACCGTCGCAGGCCAAGAAGCAGAGCATCACGGAACAGGATACCCTGGCCACGGAACACCAGAAATAAGTCAAATAGACCTAAGTGCGACATGGAGACACAATAAGTTATGGCGTAATCACCCACTTCAGATTACGAAGTAAAAACCTGCGCACCTGTTTTCACTATGCCATCGCATGTGGGTGTAACGAGATCTTTACTACAAAAACGACTGTATTGACCTATTTAGTCCTGTCTCAGCGAATACTGTCTTACTTCTTGAAATTGAATTGAATTGTTCAGACCTGGGTTCAATTCACTTTGATCAATTCCAATTCAATTCTAATCGATGTGTATTTACCAAGGATCAATTCCAATTCAATTAAATTCAACATACTCAAAAAGGATAAATGCCAATACAACTCAACTAATTGTTATTCAATTCCAATTCAATTCTAATTCAAGTCGGCAACATTAGCTGCTTTGTTGTGACTTATTAAGTTTCTGCACATTGATATGCAATGAAGCCCCAGTGAAAATCCCCTGAAGCAAGCAAAAACCCTTTACTGATTTGTTTAATTAAGCATAAACCAGGAAGTCCATAATAAAATACCTGGTTTGTTCTCAGAAGAGACAGTGCTAAGTAGGCCTTGTGCCTTGCACTGCAACCTGAGTGTTCTGAAGGGTGATGTTGGCTCAAGTCAGACAACCTGCACCACTACCTAGTACCATCTTGCAGCCTGGCTAAAGAACAACGGGGATGCTGAACTCTGGACATTGGCAAATGCTAATTCACCCCCCTCTGCAAACAGTAATGTTGGTCTCTGGTGAATAATTAGCAGTGATGGCAATTAACATTTAGAAGCTGTGTCATATGCTGCTAGTAAATATGGGGTACATAGGGACTGAGAGAGCAGAGAATTGCTAGACAACTAATTGCAGCCCACGTTTTGCCTGGTGAAAAATCCTTTCTTGCATATAAATACTGGTAATTTTGCTATTGTTTGTTTTATTTTGGTCTTTGACCAAAAAGACACTTCCGAAAACGTTACAATGTAACATATATTCTGTAGTTTATGTCTCAATTTATATACAAAAAATGTATGCATTTTGTTGATCAATTCAATTCCAATTCAATTAAGAATTGAACTCAGGTCTGTTCCTGTACTGTTCGGGACGGGGAAAATGCTTCCAAGTAAAATGTTATCTGTTCATCGAGTGCAGACTACTACTCCTGGCGTTTCGCCGTTTGCACGGCTTGGCTGCGTCAAACCTGACCGATTTGCAAATTCGACACCAGCCCATTCGCACGCTACTGAAGACATTTCTTTTTAGACGTGCGTTTTCACTTTAAATAATAATAATGATAATAATAATAAGATAACTTTTATTGCGCCTAAATCCTTTTTAAAGCAAGCTCAGAGGCGCATCAAAACAAAAGGATTGATCAATCGCAAAACCAATAAGCAGTGTACCAGATGTCAACAGATGGGTCAAGGCGCTAGGGAGCTATGACGGATAAGCAAGGTTGTAAAGATAAGTTTTTAAATGACGACGGAATTTTGTAATATTTTCAACTGATCTAACACTATGAGGGAGCATATTCCAAAGAGTTGGTGCAGCAATAAAAAAAGCCCTAGTTCCAATGTTAGTGTTGATTCTAGGAACAAAAAGTAGGTCAGAACTAGATGATCGAAGCAGGATAGGTTTTCTTATAGGAGTAAGCAGTGAATGCAGTTGCTTACTGGACAGTGCCTGGTATGTAATGGTACATATATTAAATCTTATACGATATCGTGTAGGAAGCCAATGCAAATACTTCAAAAGTGGGACAGAGCGAGAAAAACGAGGAGATCTTGTAACTACTCTTGATAGACAATCTTGTACACGCTGAAGTTTTGTGATATCACATTTGAAGATAACGAATATGATAAAAACAGTAGCGACACGTTTGATATATGTGTTGTCGGAAATTGAAGTTACTATCAAAGATCACTCCTAGATTCCGCACCGAAGTTGCTGGCGTGATATAGTGATTCAAAATACGCGTAGAGAAAAAACCATCAAGTTTACTACCCTGCATTGGAGTACCAATATTGATCAATTCAGTTTTATTTGCATTTAATTTCAACTTGCTGTCAGTCATCCAGTGGAAGATATATTGAAGGCAATCACTAAGTTGGCTAAGGGAACGATTTGTTAGTATCCGGTGTAGCCAACGAAATGTAGATCTGAGTATCATCAGCATAACGATGATGATCCAAGTTCTGTCTTTGTATAGCAAAGCTTAGTGGCGTGGTGTAAAAAGTAAAAAGCAAAGGCCCAAGAACAAAACCCTGGGGAACACCAAATAAAATTGGCAGTGTAGCTGAAAAGCAGTTCCAAATCTTTATAGTTTGGCACCTAAATAAAATTACGTTTAGTGCCGGATTTCGCATTACTAACAATGTTAGACAGAGGTTCACTGACGGTTTCACCAAACACACTGATGGGATGCTGGCACAAGGATGATCCTGCCCAGGAAGAGATGGTTCTGATGAGGATCTACGGAACAAACACGGAGTTGATAATCGATCACGTTCAATTCACTTTTATCAATTCCAATTCAATTCAAATCGATGTGTATTTACCAAGGATCAATTCCAATTCAATTCAATTCAGCATACTCACAAAAGGATCAATTCCAATACAACTCAACTAATTGTTATTCAATTCCAATTCAATTCTAATTCAAATCGGCAACATTAGCTGTTTTGTTGTGACTTATTAAGTTTCTGCACATTGATGTGCGATGAAGCCCCAGTGAAAATCCCCTGAAGCAAGCAAAAACCCTTTACTGATTTGTTTAATTAAGCATAAACCAGGAAGTCCATAATTGTAGCATTTCTGCTATTTCTGAATGTTTAATCTACTTTCCTGAGGTCTAATTTGGGAAATGAGGAATGTTAAGCCAGTAGATAGACATATTGTTGACCAACCGCCCTGGTTACGTAATTACGGCAACTCGGTTGCAGATGCGCTCAGTGAAGCGTGGTATTCTGTTGCTAGTGTTTCTAGGCAAGCAGGTGGTTTCACTGTAATCGTAGAGAGGGTGTTCCACAATGCCTAGTTTGAATTGTATATTACATTAGCCAATAGAAATGATGGAAACCTGTCATATGATGTGTCATTAGGTCTGCTTATATAAACGTTTGTTGTACGCATTTCGCCATCTGGGCGCTGGCGAAGGACTGGGACAGATCCAGGGTTGAACTAGACAGGTTGCCCTGCTGCCAAGAGAATGGCAAGGAAAGTCGTAAAGCGTGGTGGGAATCGTTAACGTGGGTTACGTTCCCAAGCTTTTGTATGTCTGTAATATTCAGTGTCCAGAGTGACTATTCGATCGAACTTCGAAGAAACCATGCCGCCACGTCAGCAATACTTAGAGATAACGTTCCGGTCGGCCCCAACGTATTTGCGTCGATGAGCGATAATCGCGACGCGCTCACTCAGCACGGGCCATCCTCGAACAGCGGTCTCACATCGATATCGTCAGAAAGCTTGACCGAATGCGACTCGTAGCGGCCGGCGGTAAACGTATTCTGCCAGGCGTCGTCATTCGCGCGAACCCGTTCATCCGACTTCTCGATCGTTTGCGACAAAACAAGACCTCTCGTTCGAATTCGTAGCGGCCGGCGGTAAGCGTCTACTGCCCGACTTCGTCTTTCAGTTGAACGTATTCAACTGACTTCGCAATCGTTTGCGACCGTGCGAACATTGAACGGACGCGACTCGAGAATTCGTGGCGTACGACGGGAATCGTCAAGTGCTCGGCATCATCACTCGTGCGCCCGAGATACACCGTTCTAATTGTGTTCCGAGCTCGGCGTGTTGACTTCAACAAACGTTCGTATATATTCGAGATGGGACTAGCCCAGTATCAATGTCTATTTTCTGATTGAATGTATCTATTATTTGTTGTATTATGATTGGTAGTTATCTGTGTTTTGAAGTGAGGTATTATTACCCTTGAAGTATTCACATATATATTTATATGTGTGTGTTATAACAGATTACTGTGATGAGAGTCCGCGAGGACTAGCTTATACTGCGTATTTATATTATGGGAGTTATTCTTAGATAACACTTGGCGCCTAGTGTATGGTCGTATAGCGGTATAATCCACCTTAGAAAGGAAGTGGAATTTGATAATCGAAAGATTCAGTGTTATTGTTTATTATGTTCTATTAAGATTTGGTTACGGGATTTCTTTATTCTGTTTATTTAGTTAATCGAGATATTTACCAAAAGGTAGATATCTTGTAATAAAGTTTATTAAATTTTCCTCGTTCTTTGTTGCTTGTTCACGATAACCGTTCTTTATCATATGCGTAGACCTTGATATATAAGAACCCTACTAGACTGAGCCATCTAGTGTACGGAGACCTCGCTAATCCGTGACAATAATCACATACCACACACCAAATAAAATTGGCAGTGCAGCTGAAAAACAGTTCCCAATCTTTATAGTTTGGCATCTAAATAATAATCGTTGATAATCGATCGCGATGCGGAGACGCGTAGTATTCAGCTATTTCATGCTGTTGGCAGCTCAAAACCTCTGTATGCGCGATTCGTCAACGGCATCGCTTACGGCTTCTTCCCAGGCACCTATTTGGATGAGGTGATTGTCCAATACCCGGTCACCAGTAGGTCAGTCACTATTTACTCTTTATTTATTACAAAATCCTCCGCCACTAGTACCCGTGTTTACAGCATAAAATAACTTTAAAACAGTGATATATCTGTCAGCATACGACATCTCCGTTGGCAGTTAACTCTACTTGCTTAAGCTACTTGTCAGCTGATGCTCAGATAGCATAAATCAGTCGTTAACTGTAATCTCTGTCTCCGTCTCCGTCTCCACCTTCACTCCCTTCTTCTCTTTCTCCCTCCCCCCTCTCTGTCTCTCCGCCTCTGTCTGCTTCTGTCTCTCTCTCTCTCTCTCTCTCTCTCTCCTCTCTCTCTCTCTCTCTCTCTCTCTCTCTCTCTCTCTCTCTCTCTCTCTCTCTCTCTCCCCCCTTCCTCCATCCCAAATAAAGATTTGTAAACATTTTCATATATCTTGCGGGTTTTTCATCAACCTTCTTTTTAGCCATCTCAATATGTTTGCATATGAGCTTGAACATTCTGTATAACTCTTGCGTAAACAATAACATATGAGAAAAGTAAAACTGTATACCTCTATCTATAGTACACTGAACATGACATAGCATCACATGAACGTGCAGAACACGATATACTAATACAACCAAGACGGTCGTCATGTTATGTGCCTGTAGCATAGTGTGCTACAAATAACAGTTCCATTGCCGAACATTTCTGTTATCGGGCAAATGCCAGTTTCTTAACATCAACAAACTGTTAACTATTCCATAACTAACTGATAGTACTTTAGTAACAAGTTATGTTAACACATGTCTGGCAAATAATTATGTTACATAACATCTGCACTGCTTTGTCTGTCTTCAGACTTGTGGCTCAGCAGATGGTGAAGATTCACTCGATAGATCCTGACGAAATCATGAAACAGAACCACATCGCGGGTTCAGCTATGTGTCGGGAAAAGGTGGTATTCGATAGCATCTGGAAATGGCTGGATCTAATTCCTGATGATTTTAGTGACGCAGAGAAGAACAAAAGGTGAGGGTAGCACCCAACACACACGGAGGGAACATGGCCCTATTATACTGGAAGTTCATTAATACGTTCTTCGCCATTAGTCGTTCAATCACTTCGCCATTAAACATATCAACAAGCATTGCACACGAAATGAGTTTTCACGAACTCATTGTATATCAGTTTTACCAATGTATATTTGCTCTTTCGCCGTTTTAAGGCACACTGCAGCAAATGATTATTTGAAACAAATTATTGTAAGCAGATTTAATTTCACATTGTTCAGTTTCATAATATGCACCCAAACATAACCAATGATTGCCACGACTGTATTACTAATGAAAATGTAAACAAACTGCTAGAAAATTACGACAATGGAAAAACATTATTTCATTAGTATTTGTACTTCAATGTTTCCCCTTTCGAACTTTTCACCAATATGCTTTGTACGTACGTTTCTTTTGTACATTTACTTTGTTGGATTTGTTTGAATAAATCCAGAAAGTGGTTCGCATCTGCTTCACGCGCGTCCATTGGTATTTGTAATTCATAACTTATGCAAGATACTAGTTCTGTAACTGTTATTTCAATTTCATTTGAGACATAAATAATCTTGGATAGGTTATGCAAATGAAATTGTAGGGCAAAGGCTTTTAATTCCATGATTTTTCAGTTGTGGTTGACGAACCATCCTAAATTATTTGACGTTCGAGTTGTCTGTCATGATAGGTACACAAGTGGTGTTCCCAGCAAGCCGCAGCTGAAACGTGAACTGGAAGAGTTGCAGAGAGAACTGGACGCTCTCGGGTCCCCAGCTGTCCTTTGTCATAATAATTTGCTGTTGGGTAATATTGTGTACAATGACAAAAAAGGCAAGTGACAGTTTACTAAATTATACATCTTTATGAATTCACTTCTTGTATCCACCAAAGTTTGCACAGCGTATGCACGACACTTATTTTGTGGGAACATTGTGGTTTGATCTTCAAGTTTCGACATTATTTTTTGCTATTTTATTGATAATAATTTGTTCTATTAATATGTAAAACTTAATATAAAATAACGCATTTCCATTGCGTGGAAACACTTGTTATTAGTGTGTGTACGTTGTAGTATGTTCGTTCTTGTACGTATTAATTATTTCATGAATAACAATAAGTTAATTTCTAAAGTATATTACATGAACTGAAAGTATAACTGTAATGTGGAACTAAATAATATTATGTAACAACACAAGCAACGGTAGATCCACGTGTACAGTAGGGATAAAAATAACGTTTCATAAAAATGGGTTTATATAAAACACCGTTATACTGTATAAATTCCTTTATACTCTACTTACTATCAAGGTAGTCCTTTGAAGTTGGTCCCTTGGAGAGTTTCCATGGAGAACTCATGGCACAGAGTCTTCATGTTGTTAGTGCTTGAGTAATCTGATGAAAATATATCACTGTATCGTGTTTGGCGAAGCGAAGACATAAAGGAAGGGGAAGAGTGGCAAGATTTTATACACAACAAAGTATGTTTCAGGAGTACTAGCCTTTATTGACTTCGAGTATGGAGCCTTTAACTATGAAGCCTTTGACATTGGCTTCCACTTTGCAGAATATGCTGGTAAATGTCAATAGATAAATTATTTCTTCTCAGAAGAGTAGCATCTCCTTTGCAGTCACATGTGCACGTTTGCTGTTATTATCTTGACAGTCTGAGAGAAGAAGTAATGCTTAGCTACTTCTCTGAACTACAATGTACAACATCAGTTGTTTTATCTAGACATGATGTGGAATATATTGACTACAATCGCTATCCAGATCGTAGGTACCAACTGAAATGGCCTCGTACTTACCTGGAATTCAAGGCCGTACAACAAGGGTCAACTTCATCAAAGGTCAACGATCGCGATGTTGAGGTGCTCTACTTTCAGGTCAACAAGTTTGCCCTGGTAGGTGCAGACATTCTAACGATCAATTACAATTAATAACTCGAATCTTGGAAAGCTCTGATGCTAAGAAATGTGCAATCCTTTAATTTAAATCCCAGCAATTTAAAAGCTAAACGTGTATATATTGTTGCTTTCTTAGAAACAAGACAGTTGACATATTAGCACTGTGGTAAACTTCATCAAATCGATTATGCGTTAAGTGTCCAAATTTAGTATAATTATATGTCTTTATGATGATTGTCACTGAAGACTGTAGACACCATCTTATTGTTGTCCTTTTTATTTACAGGTAGCGCACTTTTTATGGGGTGTATGCCATTACACCATAGACGTTGACTACCTTGGGTATGTATACAGGTCGCGAAATCGATATGTAATTTGTGAAGACTTAAGACCATCCATGCTTGAATCTGCCTATACCTGATGTACGCACATTTCGCAACTGTCCACTATTGATTGGTTTGTATCAATTTCTGGTGGACAGTGGTCTATTTCTGATCCATACCATTGACCCTGTAAAGACTCAATACAACTCTGATTAACAATGGTAAACTTTTTTACATATGCTTTACGTCATGTTTAAGCAATTAAAACTAAATATAATTGTTTTAAAATTATTAATGTATTTGACATATATATTTATGATTATACATCAGAGCAACAGAGGAATTGAGTGAACTGATTACTGAGTACTTGTCCTCAGTCTGCGCGAGGAATTCCCTCTTACTTTGCAGGTTCACATACACGAGAGTGAATACAATGGTTTTGTCAATAGTTTTATTGCCCTAAAGCAATTGTGCATGGTGGCCCACAATGAATTACCGACCTAAGCTACTAAATAGGCCAATGTCTGACAACTGATAATACACAGTAGGTCATTGCACAGCGATAAATTTCAGACCTCTGAATACTTATTATTATGATTATTACTAGCATTTCTATAGCGCCATATCTCCGGGACCAGTCCGTTCCTAGGCGCGTACACATATTATAAAACGTACATGGAATCCAAAAAAAAAAATATATATATATATATATATGTATAAAGCATTTTAGCGCTTCATCTAAAATATAATTGTAGTTACCATCAAAAGACGCCTCTGTGATTTTCAATATTGTGAATATTGTTGAAATGCCTGGCTTATGCACTTGACACCTACTGGTGTCGTACACGAGTGACACAAAGTTCATGATTGCATCATAACATTTAGCATAGTTTGTGGGCATTGCGTTGTATCAAAATTTGTGAGGATGTGCAACTTGCGTGTCCAATAAAATGCTGCGTAAACTAATGATTTTGTGTATTTTTTTGTAAAAAAATTACAACATCATCTGAAAAACGACCAACAAATATTTCTTTAATATTCTATATATTTTATTCCCATATCGGTAAGATATTGCGTTGGCCGGTATGTTATGCTCAGAACCATTCGTATCAGGCATCTCTTTTGGGTAAGACCACATTAAGAATTCGTCCGCCATCATCCTCTGAAAGAGTGCTCTTGAAAATACTGTTTTGGTGGGAAGTGTGAATTTTTTTGAGCACTTTGACATGGGACATCGTCCCGTGAATATTGAATATACTACTGCATTAGATGTTTCACGAGGTAGCAATAAGTATACGCTAGTCTCTCGCGTATTCGCACAGTGGGTTTTTGCAGAACGAACCAATATGTCAAACTCCGTCACCAGATTGGGGCGAAATTGAGGGGTATCAGGTTTGGGTGGATTTTTCTTAAAATGAGATATGAGAATTTCACTAATTTTCCACAGCACTTGTGGCAATGGAGATTAAATATGCTGTGATATTTTTATGGAAATTATAGGACAAATGAAGGAAATGTTATAATGGCTGCCTATGGCTCTGTGAGCTAGACACAAAAGGGTCTTACTACAGACATTGTAGTTTGATGGTAGGTGCAGATGTCTGTTTTGAAAGAAAAACACAGGTGATTTATATTGCCTGGGCGTTTGGAAATCAAATACGCGGGTCGATTTAACTGCAGCTTCAGCGTAGCATTCACAGAGGTGTATTTTGGGACGGACTAATGGAATGTTGGGTAACAGCAAATTGGAAGAACCCAGAACAGGGGGAGACCGACCGGGTGGCGTTGTTTAAATGTGGTCCAACGTAATTCTCCGTCTATGCGTCATGTCATGTTATCGACGTAAGATTATGTCAACGATTGGATGATTTTATAATTTGCTATGCGCGAATGTCTGGCATTTTAATTACTTATATAAAGCCCAAGGAGTACTTTGTCGACATGCTTAAAATTCCACATAGTCATAGATCATTAATGTTTTGTTCATGGATACTTGCTGCTGATTCTCTAATGATCTGTTTTTCCAGGTACAACATCCTAGTATTCAATAAATATTTTGCGAAGCGAGAAGTGTTCCTTTCGCTGAAGATGCCGGCATAGTTAGCTACTTGCGGCTCACGACAAAACAAACACTATTACTTATGTAGGCATATAGATGCATTATATGTATTTACACATGATTGTAAATTGTTATGTTATATGTTGACATACGTGTTTATGGGGCTGGTTAAATGTGTTGATAAAACAGGGTGACAAAATGTTCAACAAAAGCTTCAAAACTGGAGCATAATTTGAACCATCTAAATGTCAATATTTTCATTACTTATTTATGATTTTCTCACACGTATAACGTTGGTAAAAGTGTATTCATTATAAAATATATACATGAGGCATCGTGGTTAAGACAATGCATTCGCAATCAGTAGATTCGGGATTTTATATTCCTTCATGCAGTCAAAATGAGCCACACAATCCCAGTTAACTCACCTGTCTGGAATGAGTACCAAATAACAGAGAGCGGTTTCGCGGAGGACTGGTTACGGGAAGAACTTTTATTTATTTATACAGTGGATGCTCGCTATAAGGATCATGCTAGGACGTAACAAAAAAGTTCTTTATATTCGATGTTTGTTATATCCATAGGTAAATAAAACGAGTGCTGGTCAGAAAGGAGATTTTAAATGTTTTCTTTTAAGCGGATGTTCCTTTCCATAATGATTTATGATTCATCCTTATAGCGAGTGTCCGCTGTATGTGTTATACGTGGGTACGTGTAACTCGGCGTTGCTGAGAATATCACCGGTTTTGATCAGATGGGATTATCCATACCATACCACATATGTCTTGATTTTGTTGAATGAACCGTTGCGTAATTTACAGACCTTTTGCAAACGCTGCCCTTTGCAACAAATCATATTTGTATATATCTAAGGACAAATGCTTTACCTGGCGGGTGAGGTGTAAACGTATCTAATGTAAGGAACGCACCTAGTGCATTTAGGAGATTAAGCAAACTCTTAGGAGTCTTGCTGTCACGTTCTATGTGACATGCTGTTTATGCGCTTTGGATGTCACTTCCAGTAGTAGTTGTTGTTGTAATATGTAGTCATGTTTTGTTTTGGTAATCCGTTCATGGATAATTCGCTGTCTTCGATAACCTGCATCAACAACCCTTACATTTCGTTATTCAGACATAGTCCTTGGAAACGAAGTGCTCGAATAAACGAGACATGACTGCACAGTGCCATGAGACTAAACGAGACATGACTGTACAGTGCCATAAGACGAATATGCTGGCACGTAGAATATTGATTAAAGACGAAGTAGCCTTTGAATTATATATAATTCTACAATAATGCATATGATGCGTGCTGTTGTCACTAATAAAACGTATTTCCACACTTGAAAGTCTGTTGAATCCTTGCTTAATTATCAATTTGCTTATTCCAAAACGTTGGCTAACGCAAGAGTTTTCTATGACGTGTTACACAATTCCTATCCCTGTGTTGGATCTTGTACATTCTCTGTCGTACACACGTCTATTACCATACACGAGGAGAAAAAACATAATGTGAACAACTGGGATAACTACTTTTCATCACTCTGCGTGATTTCCGAGGCGACTCTCTGAGGATAAAGACCCAGTAGGTATGAACTTACGCACTACCGGCCAGACAGTTCAGATGGATTTCGTTGAATCTAATCCGGAATATATAAAATCGGCACTTTTTCCCAAGGAACGAGCAGTTGTAGAATTCAAGAACATCGGTGCAGGCTGCAGCACAAAACTAAGAGAATACGTTTTAACACGAGTTTGTTTTTATTTGTTAAAGTAACATAATTTCGGGGTGTAGAGTAAGGAGGGTAAGGGGTAGTACCTCATGGTGAATGACAGCCACGTCCCACATAGGACGGTCAGGATCCTATTTGGTTCCCCCTCCTTGTTTAGCTCACGTATGGCTCCATATGTCTCCATGTGTACGGCAGCGCCAAACCCTTTGTGTACGGCAACGCCAAAAGCTTTGGCTGGCCGGCCAAACTATGTGAGTGCCTTTCCGAAGGGTTGTCTCCCCTGTTAATACACACATCTGTCGGCAGAGTAGGCGGAAGAATCTCCAGAGGTCAACGGCTATGAAGGCGAAAGATGGAAAGGCCTGGTGTCGGGCCAAGGACGCATCAGGGGTGTAGAATGATAAGCGGCCAGAACCGTCCAGAAACCAATGGCAAACTACTTGAATGTACACTGCCAAAAACCCAGATGAAACCACGATAACAAAGTGAATCGATATGGGACTCGGTGGTGAGTCCACCAAGCCAGAAGAGTCCCTAACGGCTATTGGGGAAAAGCCAGAAGCAATCGGGAGTACTACTCAAGCTGATGGATGCAATTTGCTCAACAGTGCGGAGAAGGGAAAGAAGTTCAGTGGATGGCTAAAACTCAAAACATTAACAGCAACTGTATAATAGAAAAAACAAAACAAAACAATATAAGTGTACTAGGAATAGCAGAACACCGATGGGCTGGACAAGGTCATTTTACACCACACGCAGGACGAAAATTCATATACTCCGGACAAGCAAAGGCAGGACAATGATCCGTTGCAATATATCAGAGTAAACAAATAGCAAATACAGTGCTTGGATACAAACCAGTAAATAACAGAATTCTGAGCATAAGGTTACAGAAAAAAGTGAAAAAATATCATAATAATACAAGTCTATGCGCCGACATTAACAGCAGAAGAGGAAGAAATAGTAAGCTTTTTACACTAATTTGCAAGATGAAATAGATGAATACAAGAAATCGGACATCACCATTATCATGGGCGATTTTAACGCCAAAGTAGGACAAAGACAAGACGAGATAGAACGAGGAATAATCGGGAAATTTGGATTAGGAGAGAGAAACGAAAGGGAGAACGACTTGTTGGGTTTACCATCGCTAATAACCTCACAATCGTAAATACCAATTTCTCAAATCACCCTAGAAGAATCTACACGTGGGAATCGCCAGATGGAAAGACTAGAAATCAGATAGACTACATCATGATACAAAAGATGGACATCAGCAATAAGAGGTGCAAGAACACAACCAGGAGCAGACTGTGGATCTGATCATGAACTACTGATGGCAGAGATGAAACTTAGTTAAAAATTAAAAAAGGAGCGACAACAACACAGAAATATGATATAAAAAATATAACGGACGAATACACAGTATCTGTGAAGAATCGATTTGCAACTCTACTGACAATGACAGAAGAGAAAGAACCAGAAAAAATCGCTAATTATATAAAGACAATTTTCCGAGAAAAAGCGGAAAAACTCCTACGGTAGACAGAGAGCGGAAACACCAACCCTGGATCAGTATAGAGACCTTAAAGTAAATAACAGAAAGGAAAGAGCTAAAGAAACGCACAAACGAGGAATCGATCAGATTAAGGTATAATGAGATGAACCAATTAATCAAAAAACTGTGCAAAAGGGACAAATAAAAGTATATAGAAGCCAAGTGAAAGAAAATAGAGGACTGTATGGCAGAAAACCGAAACCAATAAATGTTTAAAGAAATATAGAACATGACAGGTAAATTCCAGCCCAGACTCGGTGTCATCAAAGACGAAAATGGGAAGACTCTGACTGATGCAGAAGACATAGCCAAAAGATGGAAAGAATATTGTGAAAATATGTACGCATGAGAGGGAGATAACAACGACCCCTCCGATATGGGAAACGAAGACCAACACGAGGACGATCTCGAACCATTAAGAAATTAAGTGAAATGAGCCATTAATAGTCTAAAAGATGGGAAAAGCCATGGGTGCGACAACGTGCAGGTAGAAATTATAAAAGCAGCGGAAGAAGAAGGAATATACATATACCATGCACTATGTAAGAAAGTATGGAAGAGTGGAAAATGGCCCGACGACTGGAAGAAATCAATATACATCCCATTACCAAAGAAAGAAGACAGATATGTTTCAACTACAGAACTATATCACTCATTAGCCATTCAAGCAAAATATTGCTGACAATTACAATGAAAAGAATACAAGATAAAATGGAAATGGAAGTGAGCAGTACACCGACAGGCTTCAGAAAAAACAGAGACACAAAGGACCACATATTCAATCTGAGAATGTTGATTCAGAAATTCAGAGAGATAAATAATGATCTAAGAATATGCTTCATCGCCTATTCCAAGGCTTCCGACTGTGTGAATCATCAAATGATGTGGAAATCGCCTAATGATATGAACTTCCACCCAAAGATAATCGCCCAATTGAAATCACTTTATAGCAAGCAGTGGTCAGACTGGAAAACACAACTACAGAAACTTTTTCAGTGGGAAAAGGAGTAAGACAAGGATGTATTTTATCACCATACCTATTCAACCTATACACAGAGGACATAATGAGAGATGTAGAATTGGATGACAGAATTACAAGATACGATGAAGTGAATATCCATGGACATAGAATAACGCAGATAATACCGCACTCCTGTCCACTACAACAATCGGCCTACGAAACCTAATCATGTATGTAAAAGAACACAGTCAGAAAAAAGGATTTGTTACTTAATGTGAAGAAAAAAAAAATCACGGACACTGACAGATGCATTGAAAAAAACATCAATTGCCTGTAGCACACAGAATCGACTTTAAGCTATTAGTGTTTACATATAAAGCTGTGCATGGCGTTGCCCCGAAATATTTATGCGACCTTGTATGCCCATACAAACCAACAAGAGCCCTGCGCTCTACCAACAATAACATGTTAACGGTCCTGCGGACTCATGTCAAAGCTGGGGACAATTCGTTTGCGGTCGCCGCAGCGACTTTGTGGAACACTTTGCCTAATGACATTAAAACGTCTGATTGTCTCTCTACTTTCAAGGCACGCTTAAAGACTCATTTTTTTAGACTCTCGTTCTTGTCCAATGTGGCATAGTTTACTCTCTGCATTGATTTGTTTTATATCTCTTATGTATTAATTAACCTATTTATATATTTATTTTATACTTACATGTACAATAGTTCAGTTAAATGAATTGACAATGTCTTATTTCTACATAGAACTGTAGCTATGATCATTATTTTAATATATTTATTTAATTACTGTATTTATTCGTATTTTATTAATATTTAAATTTTCTTTTAGAAAATGCATGCTTATTTAGCCATCATTAATACCTCTATCTGGGTTCTACATGTTGTAAAGCGCCACGAACAATTTATAATTGGATCTGGCGCTATATTAAATAAAATATATCATTATTATTATTAATTGCAATCAACGAGGAGCAAGTTGAAAATGTGAACCACTGCGAATATTTTGGAGCAAGACTACAAGGAGACGGCAAGACATCATCAGAGATCAGAAGAAGAATAGTCATAGCAACACAGAAACTAAATAATCTGAAAACAAATTATGGAAAGGCCAAAACCTACCAAACAAAATAAGAATTTAAAAAAACTTGCGTTTTCCCAACAGTTCTATACGGGTGCGAAACGTGGACACCGAACAAAGACTTGAGAAGAATACGAGCGTTTGAGATGAAATGTTACAGAGAAGTAAAAGAGTGCCAAGGATAACAAAAATAACCAACGCAGACATCCTTTAAAAATGACACATAAAGAACTGCCAACTAGTGAATAGAATAAAAGGACTAAAACTGAGTTATTTTGGCCACATCAAAAGACACAATTCCTTAGAAAAACAATCCTAGAAGGCAAAGTGGAGGGAAAGAGAGGAAGGAGAAGACCAAGGAGAAGATGGGAGCAGGACATCAGCGTCTGGTTGAAAGACGATATCGTGAGAGCAGGGATACGAACGGCAGACAGAGCACGTATCGTCGGATCATCCGGGCAGCTACGTATCGCAGAGATATGCTGAACTAAAGAAGAAGAACATAATTTGAGTTTCGAAAATTAATGGTGAGAAGAAATGTGATCAGGCGATGTTGTCTCGATCTAGCTTTTAGTTCGGCAATTTGTAAACGCCGTGGTTCCTGGTCATGCTTCATAATCCATGTGCAGGACAATGGCCCACAGTACAACAGAACGACCTCGGAACATAACGTCGCCGTTAGGACGGGCTCCAACATGTGCCGCAGAAGGACGAGTCGCTGCCGTGAAGACAGCGTTCTAATCCCGAGTTGTGTCGTCTCCATACGCCCCACAAGCTATTGCAATCGATGAGAATCTCACATGCATCCCCTAGCCTACGGTCCACCGGTGTAATATGTCTTTCAATGCACCACCCCGGAACCGGATGTTCAAAGGGAGAGTCCTATCCCTCTGAGGAGGTGGTAGGAAATGGGAAGGAGGTGGTTGGTCCTACACATTGGCGGGAGATGGGAAGTTGAGAAACGTGTCACAACCCCTCTATCGTTCTGAGTGATTTTAGGATTCCAACAACAACAGAGCCCACAATTTCTCTGGGTTGCTGCTGCTACAGATGACAACACTACGATGATAGGTCATATTTTGGTGCATATTATGTGTTACCAGTCATTCACATTGGGTACAAGTATTAAGACAACACAATAATTCGTATTGCATATAATTATTTAGATAACACAACAATTCATTTTGCATACAACTATTTAAATAACAAAACAAATAATTCGTCTCATACTCGTTTTATTCAGGCCCACTTAGCGTTCAATAAACATACATGTATACGACAACAACATTATTACTTCACATATTTAGTAAAACACACATTGATTTCATATTAATAGCTCAATATGACTATTATCATTTATAACACATATTTATATTACAGTTACATTAACAATTACACTACAGGAATAACGTGGACTCAAACAAAACCAACATTAATGAGAAGTTTCAAACACTCATATAATTCGTACGACATTTGTGACACACTGCAACTCAAAACACAGTTACGAAAATATTGAGATATAAATGTAACAATTCCGTCCCATACGGTGCTACTTCTCGCTATACGCTGCGTCACCCAATTTTTTTAATTTTAATAACATACAGCCTGTATATGTCCTCCCATCACAAGAACAAACATATATCTCTATATTGAACAAATATATTGCCCAAACAATAATTGATATATGTGTTTTGTTGTGTTTTGTAAGAAACAAACTATGCTGGCATCTTCAGGGAAAGAAACGCGTCTCGCTTTGCAAAGTATTCATTGAATCGTATGATGCTATACCTGAAAAAAATCAAGCGGATGATCAGCAACTTAAATCAACGGCTAAATAGAACAAATTGTCTTTGAATATTGTGAATATAAATACTTCGACAACGTTCCTGAAAACTTGTACTATGAAAACAATTAAATGTCACCACTGGCGCATAGCAAATGATGACATTTTCTTTACGCACTATTTTTGTCAATAACTGAATACGTTTTAAACTTATCCAGTCATTGACATAGGGCCTAATCTTTCATTGGTAATACGACATGCTACAAAGATAGAACATTAAGTTAATACAAAGATAGAACATTAAGTTAGATCATTTTCGGGACATGCCATTCCGGTATACATCCCGGGTCATTAGACCTTCCATCTGCTGTTTATCCTGCCATTACATCAATCGCTGTCGAAACGCATGTCCCAACCTTTGTGAATATTACACTTGAATGCTGCCGTCACGTCGCACCATTTCCTACTTCACTGATTTTCAATGGTCGAGAAGCAAGTGTGCTTTTTTAAACGGACATGTGCTGCTATCATTATTACATAGTAAGCTCTAACTTACATAGTTGTGTCTTTAATAATTTCTTTGTGGAGGTGGATACTGATAACAATTTATAAAGATAGACGCACTAGCCCCTTGCCTCAGGTGCGGCCAGTAATTTGCTCACCCTGTGTATACTTTATTTGATGTAGGGAAATATCATAAGCAGGAATTGTGTAAACTTGGTTCGTACATAATTTGCTTTAAATAAAAATAAATAGCAACAATATATTATTATGTCTCGACAACTGAATGTGGCAATCGTTCAGTTTCTGACTTAGCCATGATAACGATCACTTAAGGCCCCAAGTTTCCTTTGAACAACTATACCATATTTTGTGTCCTTTGTGAGCAATTGTCATGTGAACGTTTGTCCGGTAAGCAATTTCCTGGCAAGAAACACTCCAGTTAGCAAAAGTTGTTCGTGTTTTGTGAAGGGAAGAAGACCACATTTCATCATCGCCTATTGTCTTTTTGTCGAGATTTTCTGAGCTCGGCGTGATGACTTCAGCAAACGTTCGTATAGGTTCGAGATGGGACTAGCCCAATGTAAATGTCTATTTTCTAATTGAACGTTCCTATTATTTGCTGTTTTGTGAATGATAGTTATATGTGGTTTTGAAATGAGGTATTATTACCCTTGACGTATACATATATTTGTTGTAACCTATTACTGTAATGATAGTCCGTGAGGGCTAGCGATATGTTGTGTATTTATATAATGGGATTTATTCTTAGATAACACTTGACGCCTAGTTTTTGGTCGTGTAGTGGAACAGTCCATCTGAGAAAGGAAGAGGAATTGGATAATTGAAAGATTAATTGTAACTTTACTTTCTTAGTTAGATAGATTCAAGGATTCAGTGTTATTGTTTATTATGTTCTGTTAAGATTTGCGTTACGGGATTTCTTTATTCTTTTATTTTTTGCTAATCGAGATACTTACATAAAGGAAGATATCTTGAACTAAAGTTTATTAAATGTTCTTCGTTCTTTTTTGCTTGGTCATGATAATCGCTCCTTTTCATAAGCGTTAACCTTAACATATAAGAACCCTACTAGACCTGAGCCATCTAGTGTACGGAGACCTCGCTAGTCCGTGACCAGAGGCTAAGTTTAAGGGGGCAGATTCAGACTATTTAGGACAATTAATTGTAACCCCGGAAATGGTATCTCAGAAAATAAGGGCTATGAAGGATAATAAATCACCTGGAGTGGATGGGATTCCGCCCAAACTACTATTGGAAATTGTAGAACAAATTAGCGTACCGCTTGCAAAAGTTTTCAAATTGTCATTATAAGAGAGAGTGGTTCCTTTAGAATGGAAAGATGCAAACATTATACCGTTATTTAAAAAAGGTTCGAGAAACAAGTCACAGGACTATAGACTGGTGAGTTTAACATCAGTGATTTGCAAATTATTAGAAAGACTAATTATACATGAGGAGTATTGTATTAATCAAATCCTTGGATTAATTAGGCGAAACATAACGTATAAGGAAAAGAGCTAATAATACCGCTGTACAAAACAATAGTTAGACCTCATTAAGAATATTGTATTTAAGCGTGGAGGCCAAATTTAAGGAAGGACACAGCTATGCTAGAAGGAGTGCAGAGGAGAGCAACTAAAATGATACCAAAACTGAGGGATCTTAGTTACGAAATACGCCTAAAAAATGCGGCTTAACAACACTAAAAACCTGGAGATTGAGAGGAGATCAGATAGAAGTGTTTAAAATAATGAATGGTTATAAAAATATTGATAGAAATATTTTTTTCTCAGTTAAGAAAGATAGAAGGACTAGAGGTCATTAAGTTACATAAGCAAAGGAGCAGTGTAGATTAGATATAAGAAATTTATCATTTTCACAAAGGACTGTAAATGAGTGGAACAGATTATCTGCTGATGGGTGCTAGTAGTGTGAAAATGTTTAAAAATAAAATCGACACATACCTCAGAAGGGCGGGATACGCATAGATAAAAGGGTCGGACTTTCGATAAGCCAAAGGGCTTCCTTGTCCACCTGCCACCTGGAGTTAATTCTCTAGGTGGCAATCTTGTTAAATCTTGTTAAATCTTACATATAATACGATAATTATGAATGGGAGATGTATCCATAGATCGGTCGGGCAAGGTGTAATCTGTGGGGCTTTATGTACATCTTTGCGCTTTATGTATGGAGCAGCAACATGGTCACCCGCGTGTTGTGCCTAGTTGTGCCTTCCTAAATAATACAATACTCCTCGTAACAAGTGAGAACAGGTTACGTTCCAGTAGTTGCATAACAACAGATTAATTTGTTATTTGATAAGAACTCCTGAATATACATTTGAAACTCAATAATAATAATAATATGGAAATGTTACATGTTACAGCAACATTCACTCACTCACTCACGCACACGCACACTCACTCACTCACTCACTCACTCACTCACTCACTCACTCACTCACTCACTCACTCACTCACTCACTCACACAATTTTGAAGGAAAGCGTTCAGCAAACGTGCTGCCGCAAACGCGCACGCGCGCACACACTCACTCACGCACAAGCACACGCACACATACACTCTTACTCACTCTCTCACTCACATGCACAGTCTCTCTCTCTCTCTCTCTCTATATATATATATATCTCACACACACACACACACACACACACACACACACACACACACACACACACACACACACACACACACACACACACACACACACACACACACACACACACACACACACACACACACACACACACACACACACACACACACTCACACTCACACTCACACACACACACACACACACACACACACACACACACACACACACACACACACACACACACACACACACACACACACACACACACACACACACACACACACACACACACACACACACACACACACATGTAAATGTGTACAATCTCTAAATAAACAACGTCAGTGTAGATAACGTGATTAATTTTTACTTTATGAAGTGATGAATGGTGAATATGTTTAGATTTAAGTGATTTAAAAAAATAAAGAACCGCTTGTTAGATTTGCACAATAACCTCCCATTGGTTTTGTTGCAGTCGACTTATCGCAACCAAATCTACAATGTGGTAAAGTTTCAACTCGATCTGAACGTTAGAATTAATAGAACTGATTACCTTTAAAATGGATTGCATATTTCTTCAATTTAAATGTTGCCGTGACTCAAATTATTATTAATCCATTGCTAAATTGTATTCTCACCAGAACAAACTTGTTGACCTGAACGTAAAGCACCTCAACATCGCGATCGGTGACATTTAGTGAATTTGACCCTTGTTGTGCGGCCTTGAACTCCAGGTATGTACGCAGCCACTTCAGTTGGTATTCCCGGTCAGGATAGCTATTGTAATCGACATTTTCCACACCTGAATGGCAACAATACGCAGCTCAGAAGATAGAAAACTTGACGCCAGTCGACAAATTGAGAATATTACCTTAGTTTCCGTCGTCGAGCTTGTTCTGGCGTTGTAACTACTAAAAAGGTACGTCCGCATATTGCCCTGTTACATTATACAGCTGGGACAAATGTTACCCTGAATGGAAGGGAATACGAGAATCCAAAATATGAGCTGACATATTCTAATTCACATCGAGGAAACATGGGTATTCGAAGCGTCACCGCAGCGTCATGGTCAAAGAAGCTGTAGACGCTTACTTCAAGCATATGGGGCGTATCTCAATATGCCAGCCTTCTGGAACTGTGTAATGCTGCATTTGATCTCACATATAATTGCTCAACATTCATATGTAATTGCATTTTCAAGGGTTTGGTTGCAATGAATACATATATACATGCATGAATACATACATTCAAACATACATACGTACATACATACATACATACACACACATACATACATACATACATACAAACACACACACACACATACACACACACTCACACAGACTCGTATGCACACACACACTCATACACACACACATACACACACACACACATACACACACACATACACACACACACACTCACAGAGACTCGCATACACACACACTCACACACACACACTCACACACACACACACACACAGACTCGTATGCACACACACACACTCACACACACACCCACACACACACACACACACACACACACACACACACACACACACACACACACACATACACACACAGACACATACATTTCTTCAGTACGTTGAACTTATTTATAATTATTCCTTGATAAATATATGTGAGTAATCAATCAGATTTGATGGAATCAATTTACCCAAGGTATGCAGTCACGTTATTCATTCTACACTTAACTGTGTGGATATAATTTGGGACTGTTCTAGGGTGACCTTAATTTCGAGGTGGCTATATTAACGAGGTGACCACAAAGCTAGATTCCACTGTATAGTCAAAGAAATTAAATTAAGTTATAAATTCCCTACCTGCATATTCTGCAAAGAATTGGGCAATCGAAAACGCTTCGTAGTTGAAAGCTGCATATTCAAAGTCTATAAAGGATAAAACTCCTGAAACAGTAAAACCAAAAATTAATAGTCCATATTACATGAAACCTTGCAATTCAAATTCTTCTTCTTCGTTCATCCGTTCTTCCAACATAAGACAGCAACACATCGCAACCAAACACTTCGATCACTATTCAATTACATTTGTTTCCTCACCTGGCTTACTACATTGCGAATCCGGGTATTTCGTGTACACATATGCAGTGTGTGGATAGTTTAATAAGTAATATCTGCGGGCTGTTTAATGTAAACGTGCTTACCTTCGCCTAATTGATAACATAATTTTCGTTAGTCATTACGTCTGCTGATTCAATAGAATCATTTGTTGGTCTGAAAAATAGCATACAAACCAATGAAACGCTCGACCACGTGGTTTCCGAGAGAGTAAGAAGCGTCGACAACATCAACACAGAAACATATGCATAAGCGTGTTGCTCACTGTCATTTTGAGAATCATTTGAATCCCTGTTTTGGCAAGCAATTAAGTTAGTCATGTTTTAATACAAGTACATAATAAATATTACGTTTCACAAACACAGCAAACATGTTGTATGTAAGTTTGCCTTTTGAATTTGAAAAGAAATGACTGAAAAGATATCACATTGAGAAGATGAAATACACACACACTCACACACACATGCACGCACGCACGCACGCAAGCATGCACACAGACATACAGACAGACACACACACTCACACACACACACACACACACACACACACTCAAACGTAATGGTATTAATTACTAATATTAACAAAATACAAAAAAAAACATATAATGCATGATGAAAATTCAACGTATTTTATACTATTATTTGTAGGCAGTGGTAAACTGTTTTATAAATATATTACGAATATCAACAAACCCAATTAGTGTAAATAACATAACCACAAAGAATACATAAAATGGTATGCCTACTTGAGAAGAATCAGTTGATGGCACCATATTAATTTCCTAAAAATATTATAATGAATATATTATGCACATATGTTTTACACAACTTACAAACTTACGTTAACTTACAAAGATGTGCACTTTTAGAAATTTGCCACCAACCTTTCTTCTCGTCATACACAATATTAGCCGGCACCTGATCGTTGTGACAAAAGACAACTGGCGATCCGAGTGCTTCCAGTTCCCGCTGCAACTCTTCCAATTCACCTCTCAGCTGCAGCTTGCTAATGATGTCACTCTTACACCTGTCATGGCAGACAACAATCATCATCATCATCATTTACGGAAGTTGTAGGCTAATGCCTGTTGTTGTCCCGTAGCAACTCTTGCACTGCGTAACCGAATAATATTTTCATCCTCGGGTGTTGTTTTGTTGATGTATCCTTTATTCTTTGGGATAATATAGCAGTCTTTAGCCCAGTGTTAGATAAGTCAATTTTTGAAGCAGTTTAGAGAAGGGGTAGCGACGACATTTTCTGGTAGTGAGTTCCAATCGTCTACAATTTTGGAAGTGAAGGATGTTGGTATTAGCTGAGTGTTTGCTTTTTCTTGAATAGTTTTTGACTGTGTCCTCTGGTGTTCAACGTTGTAGGGGGTGAAGAAGAGGGAGTGATGGTAGATTAAATTCCTTAAGACGGTCTTCAGATGGCTTGCCTTTCGATGATGGCACTAGTTTTGTAGCTCGGCGTTGGATTTGATGACAGTCCCTCTTCGTATGCGGTGACCAGATAACATTTCCGTATTCGAGGTGGGGACGGACCATTGTTTTGAACAGTGTTGGAATGGTTGTTATGTCCAGGCAAGTAAATGTTTTTCGAAATCAGTCCTAGCATCCTTGTTGATTTGTTGATGGCACTCTTAACGTGGGCTCGGAACATCATGTCCTGGTCTACTTGGACTCCTAGATCTTTCTCAACTTTAGTAGATGTCATTGTCACGTTGTTCATGGTATACAGAAGTTTCTGATTCTTATTCCCAAGGTGAAGGACTTTACACTTCGCTTCGTTGAAATTTAGCTGCCACTTGGCAGACCAGTCATTGAGGTTGTTCAGATGTTCTTGTAGTTTGTATTTATCTGTATGATTTATGACTTCTCTGAAAATCTTGGTGTCGTCTGCAAAGATCATGGAAGTGCATTCTACCTCACCAGGAAGGTCATTTACGAAAATGACACACAATACTGGACCCAAGACACTGCCTTGGGGATGCCACTTTTTACATTAGTCCTTGGTGATGATTTCCCATTGACAATGACCCGCTGTTTTCGGTCTAGGAGAAAATCTTCTATCCATTTGTAGACTTGTCCAGTGATGCCATATGCCTCCAGCTTTCTCAGAAGTCTGTGATGGGGTACTGAGTTAAAAGCCTTTTTAAAGTTCAGGTAGGCAGTGTCCACTGGTATATTCTCATCTAGAAATCTTGTCCACTGTTCAGTTGTAACCAGAAGCTCTGTTATGCATGATCTACCAGGCACGAAACCATCTTATGCATCACAGAAAAGTTCATGGGACATCATGTGATTCATTATTTCATCCTTGATTATGTCCTCCATCACTTTACAAGTAACTGATGTGAGACTGTTGGGTCTGTAATTCGCAGGGTTGGTCTTGGTACCAGTCTAGTGGATTGGTGGATGTTGCATGCCTTTCAAGTTGCAGGGATGATGCCGTCTTCCATTGTCTTATTGGAGATGATATTGAGTTGTAGGCTGAGTGCTTGGGATAATTCTTTCAGCACCCGATGATGTAACCCATCTGGACCGGCTGACTTATTTGTCTTGAGCTCGTCCCGCTTCTCATGTACACTCTCCGGCGTTATGCTGATGCTGTTGTTGTTATGCTTGGCATCTGGATGAGGGATGTTGTTCGTGTTCTCCTCAGTGAACACACTTGCGAAGAAGTCGTTGAGAGTTTCTACTTTCAAGGTGTCATCTGTTATGTTGTGTTCTTCTTGCGATTAGAGATGTCAAAGTTTCGATTTGGTGGTGAATTTCGATTTGGTGTATCTCCAGAACGCTTTTGGGTTCGTCTTTATGTTGCACGCTATGTCGTGCTCAAAGTCTCGGCAAAGCTTACGTGTGAGGCTTGTCAGTTCATTGTTGTCAGTTTGAGCTCTTACATAGTCTATGTTTTATCCCGTTTGGCAGTATCTTTTCCATGCGTGGTATTTCTTTTTCATCCTGATCATTGCTGTTTTGTTCATACACAGGTGTTCTCATTTATCCGTTCATGTAACTTTCCGGACTCATCTCTTTGTTTTGGGGTCATATCAGCGGTGATGTATATGTTGCTCCAATCGTTGGTCCTAATGAGTTTTCTTGCATTTGTTAAGATGCCAGCTTTGCGGTGACGCATGTCTAAGGTTGCTAATATACGCCTAGGATTTGTTCTTTGATATTGGCCTACTCCACCTAGTCTAATTGTTTTGATCACTTTCACCCCCCGAGATGTGTAGGCCTGTTTTCAGAATGTCTGTTGTTCTGGTACAAACGTCCTCTTGTTTTGATAGGTGATGTTCCTACTTGCTTTAACTCAGATTGTGGAAAACTATGTTTCCTCTACGTCTCTCTCTGTCAGCGAATTCGTCAAAGAAACGCATTGTGTCCTTTTCCATTAATGAGATTGGCTGGCGACTTTGGCTGTTTTGGCGGGTCTCGGTATTTGTATCGCTTCTTGTCTGTACTACTTGAGCCCAAGTTTGACCACTCACGCCATGCACTGTTGTTAAGCCTGTTATTGATTTAACGTGTTCTACATTGGTGATGAGTTCCCCCAGTTTTGATTCAAGAGGACTGGGGGCTTGAACTAGGTCGGTGATATTCTGATCAATCCGGGTTGACTGTCAGGCATGGTTCCTTTCTGTTGTTTGCAGTTTGTGATCACCTTTACAAAACTACTTTATGGCTGGCTCACAGGTCTGGCAGAACCAGTGGAGGTTCCACTCGCTGATTACGGTGTGAATACCAGGATCAAGTTTAATGCATTCGGGACATCCCCATTGACCGCATTTAATCACAGACGTATGCTCAGTCGTACAGCAATACTCACAGTTGTATGTTTCCGGTTCTGAATCAATGGTAGTTTCTGGTGTGTTCGTTTTGGTGATTGTTTTAATTTATTTTTAAATTTACCTCCTTTTTTAAGCCTTGATGACTTTTTTCTTACTGTTTTGCCGTCGGTCTGGTTTCCCCCTTTTGTTGGCATGTCGTAAACATTTTTATCGCGCCTGCTTTTTATGACAAACAACGCAGATAAATTTGTTCAAGATGGCGGGTGTATTTGTTGTCCTTAGATACTTCGCTTCTGTTGTCTTTGTCTTCTTTTTTTGTGGAAAGTCAACTCCAGATTTCCAAGTCAATTTAAAGACTGGTTCTAATTAACCTTACTAGGGTGATCTCGTTTACAATTCTTTGTCTAGATCGCTGGACATACTTAGTACGCTTTTTTTGCGGGAGCAACATTTTGATCTGACCGATTCGGCTACGTATGCGTAACTTTATGTCGATGTAGGGATGCGGTTTCTTGCTATCTGAAATCTTTCCTGTTGACAAGACTTTGTGTTGGCACACATAACTTAATTAACAATTGTAAATGCATGTTTGTTTGAAGTGTAACAGCTATTTACTTGGAAGAAAAAAAAACGCAACAAATTTCTATTGCCTTCAGTTGCATTTAAATGGAGTATTTTTGAGTCAACTTCAGATTTCCAAGTCAATTTGAAAACTGGTTCTAATTGACCTTACTAGGGTGATCTCTTTGACAATTCCTTATTTAGATCATTGGAAATACTTAGTATGCTTTATGTCGATGTAGGGATGCGGTTCCTTGCTATCTGAAATCTTTCCGCCGATGTCGACCAGACTTTGTGTTGTCACAAATAACTTAATTAACAGTTGTTGCAAAATGTATCTTCCTTTGTCTTTTTGAAGAGGAACCGCTATTCATTTAAAGAAAAAACGCAACAAATTTATATTGCCTTCAGTTGTATTTAAGTGGAGTATAAGGCAGCATTCTTTACATAGTTATTAAACTGGTGTTTGTTTTTGTTTTAAACCCCCGGCAAAGGCAGATCGAGAGATGATAGTCTAGGGTAGGGGCATTGTTAACTGAACTACTTTTATTTTGTAGTTTTAAAAGTAAAAGTAACACACCTCAAACCTACTTAAGTAAAAAGTAAATGTAACTATCAAAAGTACTTGAAGTAAAAGTTAAAGTAAAAGTACAATTCAACGTTTTAATTTCAACATTACAGTATGCAAACAAAATGCGACACTAAAATAACAACTTTACTCTACACGAAACTTAACCCAATAACAGTCTCTGCAAAAGGAAGTTATATAATTATAGTGGCCGACTATTGTTCATCTACGACCATCGTCCCCCTGGATCTCGCGATATTTTGCCACTAAATACATGTATGACGTGGCATGACCTTACGAGAATATCGTGCCATCCAACCACACTTACATTAATAGCGTCTCTTTCACTGGATAATAGCCGCCCGACAATAGTCGTCGATAGCAGTGTTTACTCGCCACCACGTTTACTCTTACCAAAATTGCAAGTATTTCACTAAAACCAATTTGTCCGACAATTTGGCTGCATAACATGAAATAAATAAGTGGTAGGAAGTTACAATAGGGATCTATTTCACAAACGTTTCTTCATTTTTGTTTAATGATAAAGGCGATGTTTACATTAAGGGCTAATAAGAGGACTTTAGTCGTCATACCCAGTAAAAGGCAGTGTAATACAACTAATAGCAGTATAGTTATGAACTTGGCCACTTGTTTGGCCCACTTTAATTCCATCGATATAACTACACTTTAGCCTAAATTTGAGAACTCAATGCGTTAGATCCACCATTCAACATCATCCCAGGCATATTTGTGTTAGGAAAATATAGCGTCTTACTCTTAGCAAACTTTTGAGGCCAAGAGAGCGACCCGGTTTGCACCAGTCAGTGCATTACCGCATTGAGCGATATAGCAGCTGATACAAACCGAGTCGCTCTTTGGACCTTAAAACTGCACTAAGACGCAATATTTTCGTAACATAAATATATAAATAGTAACATTCATCCAAAAAAATCATTCCAAACGACTTCCCGCTGGGCGATCTCTTATTTATAGAGGTCAGCGTTGACTCGCTATCCCAAAGCGAGGTTTGTATGCAAATACGACTGCGACCTGGCCGGTGAATCGGCGATAGGATCCCCTGGCGACTAGACACGGACATGTTGTAACGAAAATATTTCACGAAGTAAACGAAAATAACGAAGTAAAAATATTGTTACTTTTGATAAAACTACTTCGCTACAAGTAAAAGTACTTTAATAAAATTGTACTTGTAAGTAATAAAATAATTGTACTTCAAGTAATCGGCAAGTAACGAATTGCCGATTACTTGAACAAAACTACTTAAGTATTGTAACGACGTATTTTTACTTCGTTATATGCCACCATCTGGGTAGGGGCCCCCAAATATCCAATGGCATCCCCGCATGAGACTCGTAAAAATCCACTGGCGCCCGAACCAAATTGATATTCAGTGGACTCTTGTTGGATCTTCACATCGGAAGGTCGAGGAGGTGGTTCTGTTGACGATTTTCTGCCGGAGCTTCACAACCTTCAGCTCTCATCAGCTCTCATCAGCTCTCATCAGCTCTCATCGCTGTCGGATGGAAAGACGGGGGAGGGTGTGCGGCGACATTCTAGGGTGCAGCCGGGGGTGCAGCCGAAAGATTCACCTTTTGTTCAATTCCGCATCATTAAATTCATCAGGAATTAGATCCAGCCACGTCCAGCAACAATCGAATATCACCGGTTTCCAGCTAATATCCAAACCCGAGGTGTGGTTCTGTTTCATGATTTCGTCAGGATTTGTCGAGTAAAACTTCACCATCTGCTGAGCTATAAGTCTACAGGTAGACACAGCAATACGTAAGTGTTACTTGACATAGTTGTTAAGCATACATTATTTAACATGTATTTAACTTATCACAACATTATCAAAAGTTATCACAAATCAGTGCACATAGCCGTCCAAAACTAAGACTGACGGCGACAACACGTTTATCTTGGGAGCAGTCTTTATCTAATCTCTAGATCGCGTAGTAGAATATCAAACGTGTTTGAAATCGTCGTCGCCGACGAATCGCGTCGTGACGGCGATAATTCCTCAGAATAGTTGTCCTCGACAATTTGTATATATATATATTATATACATGCATACAATACATACGAAACGTGTTTGAAAAAGTTGAAAAGAAACCACTGCTATGTCACTAGACCTATTAATGCATCATTGTATTTGACTGACCGATTAATGACCGGGTCTCGGACAGAGTCCACGTCCAAACACGCGCCTGGGGAGAAGCCGTAAGCAATGCCGTTGGCGAATCGCGCATACAGAGGTTTTGCACAACCAACGGAATGGAGAACCTGAATCTTACGTATCTCGGCTCCGCGGTCGATCATCAGCTCTGTGTTTTCTCCGCTGATCCTGATCAAAACCATCTCTTTCTGGGCAGGATCATCCTTGTGCCAGCATCCCATCAGAGTGTTGGTGAAACCGCCAGTGAACCTCTGTCCACAAGGCAAAATCAAAATAAGACAACATACTATCTTGAGTTATATCATTACAGATGACATAGTGATGCTGTGTGGCCCACAATATACAATACTGTATTACTAGTAATAAGTATTAGTAGAATTCAGTGATGTTGAAAAATAATGCAATGATTTATTTGTAATGTTCTATGTGAGTGATTACTTTAATTTACGACTTAGTCAATGACAATTGAAACGTCCAATCAATAGTTACGGTATCATGATTAACGACGTAAGAAAGAACAACATGATCAATGCAGCATAACATATTAAATCAGGCCACCGACCTTCAAGTTGATGTCTTCTGTCGACCACTTCGGTCTGATCAGCTGGGTGAGTTTGATAGACCCCGACTCTACATCGGCGACCTCGATACGGAAGTCGAACGTTGCAAACCCCTCCCAGCCGCTGTGTTCCATTTCTATACGTTGATGTCAGGCGCTACAAAGTTGCGTTTGTGATAATAACTCCAGATTTAAAGGGAACCAGTCAGTTCGTCTACCCGGAATTAGCGGGCATAGTATTTTTATCAGGAAGTCTGCTGTGTTGAACGTGGGGAAATGGGACATCATTGCGTCAAAGAGTATTGCAGTTAACTCAGTCCGACTCGGCCGTAATACTCAATGAAGCTTGTTTTGAAGCTGGATGTTTTGTTTACTATTTGAACAGGCCCCGGCGTCGTACCTTCAAATTACGAACGTTGTAACGGGATTACTAAACAAAATTTGGCGGGCAGTAAACCTTCAACATAGTTAGTATAGTCTTAAGAACATTATATTAAGTAATTAGTAAAAAAGTAGGAAGAGACGGTCTCCTTTTAATGGTCACGGTTGCAACATCTGCGCCGACCAACCACTCTCTGCCTTGTCCGGTCGAAGTGGGTTGCAACATTATTTATTATATACAAGCAACTCAAGGTACATGTCACTGTGAAGAATTGTGTACTGGGATTGTGTAATACACTGTGCAGGATCCACACGCACTGTATTTTTACAGAGCTTTACCAATTGGTTTCCATTGTTGACGCACTCAAGGCTGACCTCCCAGAGACGTGGAAGGAACTTGAATTAGGCAACATATCAGTCACGAAGACTGCAATCCCATTTGTTTCTATTGGGGCAGACCATGCCTGTGAACAAGCACATGACGGTTCATTCCGGTCTTATCGGAATCTCCAACAATGTAAATGCAAGACAACGCTTCTTCCTAGCTTCTCTCACATTGTCTTGCATGGCAAGCGAGTTCATGAGTGAGTTCCATGTCAAAGACAACAAGGCTAGTGAGCATCATTATCTATCCTACTGAGCAGCTGGCAAAACATAAACTCACACCGATAACTCTCACACGGCTACAAGCGAGATACATGTTAATATACCAAATGAAGGAGCCATGGACTTGTCATCTGCTGAAGTCGATGGTCCCCATCTATGTTGGACGACCGAGACGATACCAGCATAAAACACATTACCACGAGCCATTCTGGACAGCTTTCGGTGCAGAAAGGGCCAAGGCTTTACCGGCATTCCGTGCCTTCTCTGGGACCGACACTAAATTTAAGTTTGCAAAAATAGGCAATGCTACATGGTTCAAGAGGCCGGTGCTGACGTGATCAATGCCCTTGTTACGTTATCAGCAGCCATTGAACTGACAGAAGACTTGGACTTGGCTAAATTCTCATGCGCTGCATATTATCCCAAGGGCACATAGATCAAGCACATTCCAGAACTGCGATGGTACCATGGCGGAGAGTGACAAGCTATCACCCACAATTGGGGCGCTCAACCAGCACATACTGAGAAAACACTTGCAGGCTAAAGTGTGGGGCCAGGCCAGCACTGCTCAGCAGGTGTTTTTGGATCAACTGTGACTACCACAAGACTGTTGATGGACAGTTGACGCCAACCACAACTGACTTCCTTCTAGCACACAAGGCCATCACTGAGATGGTACGATGCCAATGCAACCAAAATCAAAAGGCTGGGTGGTTTAGCGGTTGAGATATTAAGAAATACAGGTTTTCAGTGTCCACCATTTAACAAATCCAAGATGGCCGCCATATATACCTTTAAAAATGTAAACATTGGTTTTCAGATTCACTATGTCATAACGTTTCAAAAATGTATAGGTTTGCAAATCTCCAAAAATGAAAGAAAATACATAACAAACCTAACTAGAAGTCAAATTACAGAAAACGTTGATCGTGCATGTCTACGAATATTAGGTCAGTGCCTGTGATGCAATATGGTAGGCTTAATCCTAGTAATGTATTTTCCTAATTGTTGTTGCCTTCAATAAACAAGGGAAACGGTCTAAAAAGAAACACTTATCGAAAGAAGCCATTAGAAAAATTAAGTATAAACAAATGATGTGGAAGTCATATAGATGTACTGGAAATGATGAAGACTACAACATTTATAAAGAAGCACTTAATCAAGTTACAGCTGAAATTAGAAATTCAAAGAGAAGCTATTAAAAAAAATTAGCTAGTAATATAAAACATGACAGTAAGAGTTTTTATGCGTATATTCGAAGCAAACAGAAAGTTCAGGATAAGGTCGGTCCTCTAGAAGATAGTGCTGGAAATACAATATCAGAGGGATTCTTAATGGCAGAAGACCTGAATGAGTATTTTAGTTCAGTGTTTACCAGGGAAGATATTAGTTCACTGCCAGTACCAGAGGCTAAGTTCAAGGGGGCAGATTCAGACTATTTAGGACAGTTAGTTGTAACCTCGGAAATGGTAGCTAAGAAAATAAGGGCTATGAAGGATAATAAATCACCTGGAGTGGAAGGGATTCCGCCCAAACTACTATTGGAAATTGTAGAACAAATTAGCGTACCGCTTGCAACAGTTTTCAATTTGTCATTAGAAGAGGGAGTGGTTCCTTTAGAATGGAAAGAGGCAAACATTATACCTTTATTTAAAAAAGGTTCGAGAAACAAGTCAGAGAACTATAGACCAGTGAGTTTAACATCAGTGATTTGCAAATTATTAGAAAGACTAATTAAAGATCACATGGTGGATTTTCTTGTTAAACATAACTTGATAAACCCATCTCAACATGGGTTTTTAAAAGCGAGGTCATGCTTAACAAATATGTTATGTTTTTTGGAAGACATCACTAGGTGGGTAGATGAGGGATCACCAGTAGATATCATCTATTTAGATTTTCAAAAAGCTTTCGACAAAGTACCACATCAAAGATTACTCCTTAAGCTAAAGGCCCATGGCATAGGAAATAGTATAATAAACTGGATAGAAAAATGGCTGAATGACAGAAGACAACGTGTAGTAGTTGATGGGGAGGCTTCAAACTGGAAATCGGTATTGAGTGGGGTACCACAGGGATCAGTACTAGGACCTATATTATTCTTAATATATATCAACGATTTGGACGATGATATAACAAGCAAGGTGTTAAAATTTGCGGATGATACAAAAGTGTTTAGAAGGATTAAAAGTGATGGAGACAGACAGCATTTACAAGATGATCTTGATAGGTTGATCAAATGGTCTGAAAAGTGGCAAATGCTGTTCAATTTTGGGAAATGTAAATGCCTCCACACAGGTCATGGGAATGAAGAGGTAAAATATAAAATGGGGGGTACTGTTCTAAGTACTACTGTAAAAGATATGGACTTAGGGTTAACCATTAGTGCTGATATGAAGGTTTCAGAGCAGTGCGGAATTGCAGCGTCAAAGGGAAATCAAATCCATGGATTAATTAGGCGAAATATAGCGTATAAGAAAAAAGAATTAATAGTACCGCTGTACAAAACAATAGTGAGGCCTCATTTAGAATATTGTATACAAGCATGGAGGCCATATCGCAAGAAGGACATAGATATGCTAGAAAGAGTACAGAGGAGAGCGACTAAAATGATACCAAATCTGAGGGATCTTAGTTACGAAATACGCTTAAAAGAATGTGGTTTAACAACACTAGAGACCAGGAGATTGAGAGGAGATCACATAGAAGTGTTTAAAATATTGAATGGTTATGAAAATATTGATAGAAACATTTTTTTCTCAGTTAAGAAAGATAGAAGGACCAGAGGACATGAAGCTACATTAGTAAAGGAGCAGTGTAGATTAGATATAAGAAAGTTCTCATTCTCACAATGGACTGTAAATGAATGGAACAGATTATCTCCTGATTGTGTTGGTGCTAGTAGCGTGAATATGTTTAAAAATAAAATCGACACACACCTAAAAAAGGCGATACATGTAGATAAAAAGTATTGGACTCTCGATAAGCCAAAAGGCTTCCTTGTCCACCTGCCATCCAGAGTAATTTTCTGGATGGCAATCTTGTTAAATAATTCACTGTGTCATCAACAGCAAATATGTGGAGAGTTAGATGTAGGTAGGCCTACTATTTACTATTGCGATGCATCGAGGTATTCTCTTACAACCCTGTTAGGCGAGCGGCAAATCCCCAAAAAGTGCTTTATTTTAGGAGTTTAAATGCCCCCCCTACACACACCCAAATGATATGTCATTGGATAGCCCTACATCTCCTCATCACGATTAGGCCTGTCGTAGAGTTGCCAAGTGGTGCAGTAAGCGTGAATCCAATGTCAAACAAGGTCACCATCAAACGATCAATTGTAGAAATTGGGCGCTTCAGAAAACCTCTTTATATTAAAATGGCTATCTAGCTACTTTATTTAACTAGAAAATGGCAAACTCATATACCGTTGGAAAGCGTGTTGTCGCACCTTCAAGACAGTGTACGATATCATGCTGTATCCTGGAAAGATAAGAGTGACGACAAGGTCAAACAAGGTCACCCATCAAATGACGAATATTCGAAAGTTTACATTGCCGCGAACATCATAAAGTTACACTGAATGTGTTTCTGCTTCACGACTACGGACAAGTCATATATTGTATGAAAGGACAATTTCTCTCCGTTAAAATGCAGTATGATATGGCGCTGTGAGGTGAAGCAATTTGTGTGGAGCGGCGTTCAAACAGGGTCACCGTCAATTGATGAATGTTAGAAATTGCGCTATTCTGCAGACGTTAAAAACTTTCATTGGTTGCGTATATCTACGTCACCTACATACTCATGGCCAAGTCATATACCATTGGAAAGCATCATTTCCCGCCGTGAAAAGGAGGTATGAAGTCGAACGAGTGACCATCGAGTGACGCAGTACGCGTGTAGTGAAGGTCAAACAAAGTCCCCATCAACTTCTTAATATAAAAAATTACGCCATCGCCATTACGGTAATAAGAATCGCACATTCAATCGTACAAACAGACACTAGCAGGAACGTGTAACTTGAAAATTTAATAGCGACCAACACACAGTCACAGTCAAAACAATCCGAGCGATAACCGGGCTGCCGGGGCGGCGCATGACCCGGTACAACAGGGGTCACGAACAACCAACCATAGACGCATATCACAATAGATAGTCTATTGGCGTGACTTCTTTCTTCTTCTTATACTATACGAATATAAAGAAAATATATAATAATGTCTATGTGACAAAGTCGGGAGGTCTGCGTATTCTGGTCGACCATCGAGGAAGTTCTTCGGCAGGGAAGTCTTGCTCTTCGTCCGACGCTCGCGTCTCCTCGTCTAGCACCACCGGAGGCGGAGTCTGTGCTTCCGGAGGCGGCTGTGCCGGCTGAACTTCGTCATGTGTAGCAGGGTACGAAAGCTGTGTTGGTAAGTTAGGTTGAGGCTCTGGTGTAGCATCATGTATCGGCATACTAGTCGAATCGTCGTATGGAAGATCAGGTGTATCGATAGCAACCTTATAGCACTCCGATCGTTTCACCCGATGAGAGATGGCTCGCAATTGATTGCCGGTGAACTTGCTGACATTGAGCCAAGCGCCATCTACGCTCACCACCAGGTACCTACACCGAGAACGTGACTTGTTTCGGTGAGAGTACAGGTACACTATGTCACCAACATCGACATGTTGAGGTTTGGGTACTGTACCACCAGGTGACTTAGACAGCTCACTAGATGCGTGGTTGGCGTTGCGCAATGAATGCTGTTGGCGAATGAGGTCGTAGTCAGTTAGAGGTAGCTGTTCGTTTGTGAACTGGTCACGTTGGGTCCACAACTCTCGAGCGGAAAAAACCCTGTTTCGTATACGAGTGTTGAGGTTTGCGGTGGCAACAGATAGTAAAATTTGCGTGACCGCCCCGTCTGTGGGTTGTTGGTGCAACAGTTCACATTCTAGTTCGCGCACCGCTTTCTCTGCAACAGGGTTCTTATTGACGTTCTTGACGCGTCCAAGTTCAATGGTGAGTCGATACTTTGACAGTAGCGCGTCGTTGACGAGGGCAGCGAACCCTGGCGCTGGGTCAATGCGTATGACTGCAGGAGGCCCATCAAGTGGTCGTAAGCCGATGCACAATTTGATGAGAGAATCCCGCAGTGTGTCGCGACGTTCGTCATCGATGAAACACGACACAGCGTATGACGTTACACACTCGCGTAGGACCAAGATCAGCTGTTTCTCGCGTTTGGTGACATTCGCTGCATAGGAAATTCCTACCACATCTGGAGGGTCGCTTGAAGACTGAGGAATAGTCATGTGTGGAGTGTTGAACAGCGAAGCACACTTGTGGCAGTTACGTGACACTATCTCGATTGCCTTGTCTAAGTCCAACGCGTACATATAGCGATGCATGACCTGTTTCAGCTGGTAGGGTGACGGATGTTCCAGTTGAATGTGGAGAGCTGTTACTAGTCCGTCAAGAACCGTATGAGGAACGATGATGCACTCATGTGCTGGGCTGAGTGGATCGTTACGTCGTACGACTAGTAGACCATCGCGGGCGATAGATGCAACGTTTAGATATCGTTTGACGTCTTTCGCATTCGTTATCTTCTTAGATGGTCGCGTACCTTGTGTAAGGTGAGAATGTGTGCGTCGCAAATCAGGGCATTCAGCTTGGATAGCGAGCCACGCAGATCTACTGTTGAACGGAAGTCGTGCCTTCCCAGATGTCACGTCGTTAGTAGTGACGCGTTGCAGGACAACAGACTCCTCCATTTGCTTGATGAAGGTGCAGACTTGACACTTATGTTCAAGACATGTCGGCGCGTTGCGACTAGGAAAGTCTGATGGTCTATTCGCTGAACCGGCGAGATGTCGGACAGTGCTTGATAGCGACTGACAACTGACAAGAACGTGGAGACTCGCGGACTCGCAGAGAACTCGCCGCGACACAGCTTTTCATGAGCTTGTACACAAGGCTTACTGTCAGTGAGGATAGACGTGGTGTGATTCGACTGTACGATGAATGGGCTGAAATGCTTCACTGCGGCTGCGATGGATAACGCCTCTATCTCACAAGGTAGCCACGTGATTTGTCGCCCACGTAATTTCGCACTGAAGAAACCGGCTAGCTTTAACTTGCCATCACGCATCACGTACAAAGTAGCCTCTAAGCCACACAGTTTGACAGAGCCATCGGCCACCAGCCATAACTCGTCGGTTGGTCGAGGCAACGTGATAGTCTTGTTCGCGAGTAGACTCTCCTGTGCTTGTTTGAAGGCTTCCCGTAACGAGTCGGTCCAAACGATGTGCTCGCAAGACTGGCGCCCGCCCGTTATGTTATCGAACGGTGCGAGCAAGGTGGAACATCCGGGTAGTACACGCGCTAGCGTTTTGTATGCTCCGACGAATGCCCGCATGGCTTTCACAGTTACAGCTGGCTAGCGTAGCGATGCGGTGTGGGTTAGCCTGAATGGAGCCTAGGTTCCATACCCACCCAAGTATGGTAGTCGTTGTCGGACACAGCGTTGTCTTAGTGGCGGATAATCGCAAACCACTGTCGGCAAAGCACTGTAATAGCCTTCGGACGTTTTGTTGGAGGTTAGCAATGGTGTTGCCGCCGCAGTAGATGTCGTCTGCAAGTTTGGCAACGACGCCTTCTTCGAGCATATCACCTAGTACACGGCATAGCAGTTCCTCGAATGCAGTCTCGGACCCGGGCATCCCCATTGCAGAACGAGCGTACACACGCGAAATGGAGTGACCACACCGCAGTACTTCATTGAGTCGTGGGAGAGCGGTATTTGGTAGAAGGAATTCGACATATCTGTTGTCATGATGTGCTTCTACTGGGCGATTTTACGCAAGGTGCTGTCGACGTCAGGCATTAGGGACGGTTGTGGTTTGTTGTAACGTCCCACGTCTGTGAATGCTGTGACCAATCTGTGTCCACCGTTTCGCTTCTTTACTAGGAACGACGGGTTGGGGTACTCGACGTTCACTGGAACTTCCTCAGGTCGGACGAATACACCCAAAATCTCAAGTTCGTCGAATTTGCTATGTAGCTCAACGAGCTGATTTCGAGCGTATTGTGGTAGGCGGCCTTTCCGTTGAGGTGGTTGAACTGGGCCCATGTTTACGACCGCCTCGAATGGCCCAACGTGACCATTATAGCCGGCGTAGTTAGGATCGAAAACATCGTCGTACTCTTCAATGATTGAGCGGAATGATACTCATTCATCGGAAGATAGCATTAGATCCGGGTCGATTTCGTCAGCGACAGAGTGTTTGATGGATGTAGCGTTGGAGCTGCGTGATCGTACGTCTACGGCCTGATGTATGACGTCAGAGCGTACGGGAGTGTTCGTGAGGACGTCAGGTACAAACACTTCACGAATCTGACCAAAGTGTTCGTTTCGTTTGAGCAAGCGAGTGGTGTTGATCAAGTTGGGTATACGTAGCACACCATCGACGCTGGTAATGAACAACGTTGTTCCAAAGCGGATGTGGTGTCCGCAAAAAACATGTCTGCGGGCAGATTTACTTCTACGAACTCGCCAGGCCAAACCGTAGTGCTGGTGGGAGGCGCTCGCAGAACGTGAGCACGTCTGACTGCGTGTCGGTTTAGAGCTGCATCTGTTGTACCATACGTGTACTTTGTGCCATCGGACACCGTGATGATTTGCTTACCAGGATGGATGGCAATATCGTTGGCTTCCATAAATGAAGCCCCGCCTAACACTTCGACATCCAAGTTCTGCACAACTAACCAACAGAACGAGAACTTGTTGTTTTTGCGTGTGAGGCACAGGGTAGTCTCGCCAACTATCGTTAGAGGAGCCGACCCATCAGCTTGGTGTGCTGATTGAGATGAGCTCTTGATTTTACAACCTAGTCTCAGCGCAGTGGAATGGCGAATCATGTTGCCTGTTGCCCCGCTGTCGATAGTGACTCGAACCGTGTGATGACCACAAAACGTGTCCAGATAAGGCGACTGACGTACGTCGATACGCTGTGCAGTTGCGAGGCCGACTGTTGGCTCGTCATCGACCTCGAGCTGTTGTCATGTTCGTAGACCTCTTCGTGGACGTCAGTGACTTGACGAATCTTGGCCATGTAGCGACGATCTTGTTCGGGAAGGTGTGAGCATTCGCTTAAAAAATGCTGAACGTTGCTGCGGCCAGCCTGTTTGCAGAGTGGACATGTTTTTGTGCGTGTAGGTCGCCTTGGGACACTCGATGGACATGGTTGTCTCCTTGAGAATGGCTGTGTCTCGGCCCGAATATGTTCTGAGAGCTGGCAGTAGCTGTGCGCATGATCTAGGGCTTCGGAAAGCTCAGGCTTAGTCGACGCTAGTGTTCTAGATCTCAGTTCAGTGCCATATCGTTGCTTGACGAGCTTTGGGAGTGATGCGTGTATCAATCTCATCCACGTAAGAACGACCATGTTTTCGAGTGACGGTGACATTTCCTCATCAACAGTTATGACGTCACCGTGGTGAAGAATAGCACTTCCCTGTTGGAGCATGTTATCTTCAACGAAGGCCACTAGACGCTGATATAGATCTTCAGGACGTTCGTCCGCCAGGTGATGAATGTCAGCAAAGTCCAGAAAATGGGCGCCTGTCGACTGAAATCCGTAGTGTAGCCGAATCGTTTGCCAAATACCGGATAAACTAGTCGAATTTTTGACGATAGTGTTACTTGATATGACTGGGCAGAAGTTCGCTATCTGGCGTTAGCATGAGTTCGAGCATGTACACTTGTTGAAATGCTGTACGACCGGCGTCTTCGTCAGTGAACCCTCCGTGTGGTTGAGCTGCACATTTCGTCTCCCATTTGGCATCAGTGGCAATAAATTGAGTGAAGTTGATGTCAAGCGATAAGGTGTAGATTAGGTTTTGACGCCAGTTCTCAAACGAGTTTATCGTTTCGGTTTATGTGAGACATCACTGCCTCGGTGGACGTTGTATGTTGGTCATGTTGCACATAGTTACTACGACTTGCTAGTGAGACAAAGCCTCCGTCTTGTGGCTATTAGTTGGCTAGAATGTCAATGCAATTCAGTTTATTGTACAAAGTTCGGTACCTTACGTGAGTTCGTTAGAATCGCTGCCACCACGCCATTACGGTGATAAGAATTGTACATTCAATCGTACAAACAGACACTAGCAGGAACGTGTAACTTGAACATTTAATAGCGACCAACACACAGTCACAGTCAAAACAATCCGAGCGATAACCGGGCTGCCGGGGCGGCGCGTGATCCGGTACAACAGGGGTCACGAACAACCAAACATAGACGCATATCACAATAGATAGTCTATTGGCGCATTCCATAAACAGTATACAATTATAATGTTTGTCTATCTATTTGCCAATGTACACAAGGCAACATCATATACCATTGGAAAACGTACTGTATCTCCGTCAAAATGAGTTATTACATGGGACTGTTTAACAAAGCTACAATTATGTGAAGCGGACGTTGAACGGTCAACATCGATGTAGTTACCATTCATGTTTTACAACACCTTAAAAAGCGATTAATTTTCTTTTCTTTTTGTATCTGCAAAAATATTCAATCATCACAAAGGATTGCACATTAGTGAGTCAATTTGCTGAGGCTACTAAAAACATTCTAACCACCTTTACTTTCTATTCACTGTCATCGTCATCTTCGTCACGTAGTACGTCTTGGTCGCCAGTCGATCGTGGGTTTAGACAGTTTTCATTCCCATGACATGTGCACAGCTCTGTGCAACACAAACTGTTCTGACTGCATGAACAATTGATTCTGCAGCAACTTCTACTTGCGCAGGAACAGATGAGTCCTTCCAGGAGCTCTGACGCCATTGTACCTTTGAAGAAGACAGGTACAAGTTTGCTATTCTTTCTCACCCATTCATGCTGCTGTGGGGACCCAGTATCTGGCTTGGCCACATGTGAAGACATCCAAGTCTTCGTTTGCCACTGTGCCTGCTTTGCATGTTCCTCGAAACTTGCTTCACATGGGGGAAGCTTCGCCAACTACCTGTCCTTCTTGTTGATAAGTCTTAGCAGCAAACGGTTGAGTTTGATGTGTGCGCTCTTCTCTGTGGTCCCTTAGGTTGTACAACGCTGCTGTGAATGCCCACGCTGCTGATAGTGCAGCCTCTTTATCGCTGTTTTCTACGTCGACAAGATTCATGAAGTGGCCTGCCCCCTTCTGCATAACAACGTTGAAAACAGTTTTTTCCCAATTCCAAACAGGGAGGAAACTGAGTCACTCCCTGTTAATGAATGCATGGCGGGAAGTATGTTGCAGAACTGCAAACCGAGTGCAGTACAAATCGAATGCACAGGTACAAATCAGCGCTTGTCTGTGGTGCTCATGATGGTGCCAGTTTCAATCCACATTGACTGTATTCGACATTTTAGGAAAGTAATATGCTGCAAGCACTAAGACATGTGTGTATGGTGACTTAATTATTACGGTTCCTAGAACACCACGTGCTCCGAAGTCTGAATCAGCAAAATCAGCATGCAGAAGCATCCTGGTGTCAGCTTCTTTTTGTGTACTGGCAAAGTGTCTGTCTTCTTCTACACCTCGACTACTGATGGATTTCACTACCTCACCATCTGCGAAGCCTCCAACAACCAGGAGTGTACACGTTGTGTGTGCTCCCAACCACTGGGATGATGCATGACAGACCACATATTCACAAAGAAAGTTCACTAGTGATTGCTTGTTGGGTGGAACATTGAGGAACCTTTTCCATGGAGGTACTGGGCGCCCACCAATCACCTGGTACTGCATGCAAGCAGATGTTGATCCTGCGAGGCGGTCCTTTTCAGCAGTTTTCACAGAGTTATTGTCATCATAATATCTATCAAACGCTTCCACAACTGTCAGCTCTCTGAAATCCTGTCAAATGTTGCCTGAAGTATGCTACCGCTAATGCATCCAATGTATTGAATTGGTCCTCGCCATCATTTGAATGACGTCCATGGCATCCCTAATATACACTGTGGTTGCAGTGGTGCTTTGTGGTAGTTCAGATACTCTCTCGCCTTGAGCTTCTAGTTGATGGCCCAGTTCCGCTTCGTTAGTTTTCCGCATTGTACTATGAGCATGAAAAATGGTCATAGGCACTGGCCCTGTCGGGTAGCCGAGAACGGTGGCCATAGAAACATCATCTCTCTACCTCGCCAACGACAGGGCTCTGCGGAACACAATCTCTGGACTACTAGCTGCTGTTACAACGCCTCCTTTGCCACACTTCAACTTGGTCTTTTTTGCCATGTCAGCAAATGTTATCAGGCCTGACTTGCTGATGGGGCTGTAGAAGCTGCACGTTTCACCTGATTTAAGTGCGCCATGCACAAATCTCTCCAGCTTCTCCTCCCCGGTACCTACAATGTTGAGGAGCGAATTTTGCACATCCAGTGTTGCATGCCGCCCCGTAGATAAGTTGGTGAGTGCATCTGGGTGAAATTCGGGCTCGAACGAATTGGTCACGTTGTTAACAGCATGCTTGGTCAGAGCTCACATGCTCGTCATCCCTCTTCAGTGTGGATGCCAGCACTTCTTTGTGATCCTTGTCTTCAGTACTTGTGGACAATCTACTCCCTTCTCGCATTGCTTTAGCATATTGACTCATGAGTGCCTCGTCAATGTCCACCTGATGAGTGCTGGCTTCTTTCTAGTCAGTCCGACTATACCACTGCTTCCCTTTGCCTCTCTGATGACTGTATTCTCTGAGCCCATGTCGTTCGAGATCCTATTGAAACTATATTTTGAAACAAACTGTAGAATGCAGTGTCATAAAGACACTGTGTTGTAACTGTTGACGACAGTGCCTTTGCTTTAAAATTTGTTTTACTCAGGTAGGATGAAAGACATGATGAGTTGTACACGGCATCCATTCTTCGTCTCCTCTTTGACATGCAGCCTTCTTCAGTTTGGTTGCCCGTTCAAATGTTTCAATCTTATGCAACTATTTGTCTTTCCTGTGTGACTTCTTCGAACACACAATACAGACAGACCAATCTGTCGAACCAGTGCTCTTTCTCGTTGCCACACTAGGTATACGTGATACTGATTGTTGAGAATCAGTGTCATTTGGTGTTTCTGTTTTGTGTGGATCAGCTCGTATTTAATATGCTTCGTAGAATGTGCAATTTTGACAAATATATGGCGTATATACACACACACGCACACACAATACACACACACACACACACACACACACATATACATATATTTTAAAACTTAAATAATTATACTTTTCATCATTTGACTTCAAAGCAATTGTTAGAACAATTTGTCTTAACATTTCCAGAATAGCACAATTTCGAAAATTCATCATTTGACGGTGACCTTGTTCAACCTTCACTCCACACTTACAGCACCAGTTGATAGCTCAGTGTCATACCACATTGTGACGAAGATACAATAAGGTTTACAATGTTATATGAAGAGGCATTATGCACGTAGGCAAATAGATACGCAACCATTATAAACATAGGCCTACAACGATTGTTGAATGGTGCAATTTTGAACAGTCATCATTTGGTAGTGACCTTGTTTGACATTCACTACACACATACTGCTCCATTTAATAGCTATACGTTATACCTCGTTGTAATGTGAAGACAGTAAGCTTCCCAACGGTATATGAAATGGACATCAGTAAGTAGGTAACGTAGCTCCATAACCATTAAGATTTTGTAAAGCTTGTGGGATGACGCAATTTCTAACATTCATCAATTGACGGTGACCCTGTTTAAATGCTGCTCCACAGAAACTGCTTCATCCCACAGCGCCATATCACTCAGCATTTTGACGGGGAGAGATTGTCCTTTCATACTTTATATGACATGTCCGTAGTCGTAAAACAGAAACACAGTCGGTGTAACTTTATGATGTTCTCGGCATTGTAAACTTTCGAATATTCGTCATTTAATGGGTGGCCTTGTTTGACCTTGTCGTCACTCTTATTAATTCTGGATACAGCATCACATCGTACACTATCTTAAAGGTGAGACAATATGCATTCCAAGAATATATGACATGGCCAGTTTCTATTTAAATAAAGTAACTAGATAGCCATTGTAATATTAAGAAGTTTTCGGAAGCGCCCAATTTATAAAATTGATCGTTTGATGGTGACCTTGTTTGACCTTGGATTCACGCTTACTGCACCATTTGGCAAATCTACGACAGGCCTAGTTATGACGGGGAGATGCAGGGCTTTCCAATGATATAACATTTGGGTGTGTGTATGGGGAGCCATTTAAATCGGTCTATTAGGTGGTTCTAGCGCTCGCCTATGTTGTTGCACCAATGACACAAGGCTTTTGTGTTCATATTCTATATGAGGATTGTGCACAATGGCCTTGATAGGTAGGTTCACGGGATTGTTGCTTTACATTAATTAATTGTACGCGAACGGCGTGTCGCTTGCCTACGACAAACATAATTACTGTGACGCCTGCTTACGAGGTCAACCTCGTACCGTTCACACGCTGGTGCCTGGCACACTAAGGGATCATCGACAAATTACGTATGCATAATTATTATAAACATGGCAATCGTGGGGAAACGACCCTTGTACGCACACCGTATCGTACAGGTGATTCCTGCTCCTCTACACGATGAATGGTTATCTTGTGTACGTTACGCTCTGTCCCCTTGAAAGAACAGCGTATACGATCTTTGTCCCCACCCTCGCATATCAGTGACGTTGTCGCGCTTACATTTATCCGGGCGTTAAATAATATCCGGGTGACGTTTCTGCGCGTGCGCGTATCTAGGGGAATGTATTTAGCACCAGTTACGTTTTCGCGTTTTCATTATAAAATGTTTGCTTCCCACAGACATAAAAAAATTCTGTCGTAAAACAGTTTCCTCCCCACGCACACGTCACGTGACTTACTCTTATACTTGGTCACAAATCTGAAACAGCAAATTATAATTATATACTCTAACTATAACGCTCGTATTACGACAACAAACGAAACATATTTAACTACCGGATATTATTTATCACTACGTGATCTACTGGTGCCAAATATTATGTCATACATGTGCACATAAACATCACCCGGATAAAATTTTACGCCCGGATAAATGTAAGCGCGACACCGCTGCAAGCAACGAAGACGTGCAGTTAACTATAGGTACTATAGTCTATCACCAACACTAGTATGTATATTATATATTATATTACCTACAACACAATTCAGACTTACCAATTTTCGTACCCTGCTAGTCAACCATCCGTCGTTCGTATTGACGTACGCAAATCTATTTGAACACTTGTGAACATGTTAATATCACCGACACTTGACCGGGTGGCGTCTTCGCGATTCAGTCATGAAACACTAACAGGGGCTTTTAAGCCACGCCCCATTTGCCGATCATTGGTCCGTCTAAAAATAAACACGAATACACTTACGTCTAGGTGTTTATTCATACACAGCATAAGTAAGACGATTAAACATGGGGTCTAGGGTATATGCGTTGTTATAACAACCAAGGTTGGGTTGAAATATTTGTAGGCCCTATATAATTACAAGGTTACGTACGTATGATTTTGTTAGGACATTAGACTAGTACACGCATAACAATGTTGTTCGCGTTAAACTATTTATAGTTAAGTAACAGTTTATAACGAAATGGCCTTCCATAGAAATGTATCGACTAGAAACGGAATCGTAGCCGTTAATTGAGAGAGTAGCCCTGCCATTAGTTAGACTGACTCGTGTCGGCGGTGGCAGTCACGACATAAATAATACGACGTGCAGCTGTCTGTTAACCTTACACTTAAAGTTAAGTTGGTTGATGACGCACACGTGAATATTGGTCAAATGGGTTGCGAATTTCCGCTTCCGGTCGCAATTTTTTTTCCGCTGTGGATTTTTGTTCTCATTTTCGGATTTGCACAAAAGTTTATATTTGGAGCAAATTTTTTTTATATTTGGTGTCTTATGCTTCCAGGATTCTGCTCACATGGTCTTGAAACCTGTCTAGTTGTTTCGGCTCCATAAAAACAGAGTTTACTATCAAGATCATGGCAGCCTCATAGTCGTATACGGTACCGTATAGTGAGTTTGATTTGATTTTGACATACTTTTCACATATTAGACTTTCCACTCCGGCTAGCTCGCTCGCTGAATAACACAAGTCTCTTACACACCAGCACATATGTGCGTATATTCTTCTCTTCGTTGTGATCACCAAATAGGTAGGATCAGGAAACTGCTCCCTCTGCCAGGTATGCGAATGTGAATGGTTTCTACTTCCCCTTTGCAACACTTTGAATGTTGATCATGTAGCAAAATTCATTCAACAGGATCTCAGTCAGCATGTTGAAATTGAATATCACTCTATTTACACTCGTGCGCATTGCTCTGGTGCACTAGATAACAGTATGTGATGCTCACAAACCATCTGACTATCACAATGTGATCCAAGTAAAATGCCATGAGAAGTTCTTGCTTCGTACCCATGGTACAGGACTCTGTCTAATTACTCAGGCTTTAGCAGACAACTGATGCAAACGCCATGATAAAGTTGCCACTCATCACAGGAAGAGGCTGGTACTTCTGTACCTATCGCTCCTACTACTCCTCACCTCTTACGCCCCTAAACCTAACCCAGGTCCGTTCCACCATTACGAACTAAGCAACAACCACTATCCCAGCGGTACCAGTGACGTATCCGTCAGTTTGGTCGGAGAAAGGCGCAGTAGGGTTTCATGCCCGCAGCCAGAGTATCCCTACTCTCAGCTATGAGAAGTTGCACTCTGAAGACGTTCAATGGCAATGCGTTATCTGCGGCAACCCCAGTAGTGCAACAGCTTTTGACCTTCATGGAGTTGACTGGTCTGACAACTCTCATCCTTCAGCACGTGAAACCTCAGCCTCTGTCCAACACCACCTGAGACCAGCTTTCAACCACATCACGCCTCCACTCCCACGAGGGCAAACCAGCAAAACAAATGGAAGAATAGGCCACTGCGAATCTTGAACGTGAACGTCCAGTCTTCTGTGGGGAAAGGGCTGAAACATTCCACTTGCTTGATACCATGAAACCTGACATTTTGATAGGCACTGAGACCTGGCTTTCTGACGCAGTTACCGACAGCGAAGTATTCCCTGACATATTCACCATCTACCGGAAAGATAGTGGCAGGAAAAGAGGTGGAGTATTGATTGCGGTTCGTAACAATCTGAAGAGCTACTTAGTACCCGTGCTGTCCACTGACTGCGGAATGATATGGGTGGGGTGAAACTGCATGGCATGAAAACACTTTGCCTATGCTCTTACTACCGCCCAAGCGTCGCGGATGAAGTCAGCCTTATGAAGCTTGGTGAGTCGCTTGACAAAGCCACAAAGTTCCCGAATGCTCACTTCCTCATTGGACGAGATTTCAATTTCCCCGACTGGGATTGGGCTCCCTGAAACCTAAACCTCTCCAGCCTCGTCTCCACAACAGTTTCATAAACATGATCCACGACCATGGGTTGGAACAGCTTGTCATGGAACCAACACGATTAGAAAACACTCTGGATCTCTTTCTGATTAATAGCCCACAACTGATCCCGAGAGTCGAAGTGATCCCGGGACTATCAGACCACAACATCCCATATTGCGAAATCAATATTGCAACACAGAAAATCATGCAATCTCCACGGAATATTCCCTTGTACAAGAAAGCCGACTGGGACAGTATGAAGACGGCGTTGATGGATCTGCAAGCAGAACAAGTGAGAGAGAGTCGGCCTCACTACTGGGAAATTGTGGAGTAGGTTTAGAGACACCTTCACTAATGCAGTAACAGCCTTCACCCCACACAAGGAAGCACGGCAAAGATCAGCAAGCCATGGATCACTGCATACATCCTTAAACTGGTGAAGAGCCGCGACTGGATCTACAAGATGACGAAAAAGCAGGGCTCTGAAGAACTAAGGACGGAGTATGGGTGCCTACGCAGCCTGATCCAGCGCAAGATACGACGCTCCTACTGGGTCTACATTAATGATGCTATACAGGTGACCCCGAGTCAGCAGAAGGCTCCCACTCTCTTAAGCATTTCTGTACCTTCATCATACATTAGAGATCTTCCAAGGCTTGCATCTCCCTTTGAAGGTCAGTGGACAGCTCATAACAGACCCTGTGGCCCAATCACAAGCCCTGAACAACCAGTTCCATGCCGTCTTCAGTGAGGGGAAGGAATACACTGATGAACATTCAACCACGCTGACTGACCTGGCTGTACACTTTACTCCCTGGCAAACCTATTTAATCGAACACTTATCTCGACTTTTCTGGGAAGCATCCACCCATGCTGCAAATAATGCGCGAAGCTACTATTTGTACACAAATACTCAACACTGTTTATAGCCAGGTACTCATTCATACAGCTGGGCGAACTGAAACAATACAGAATGAACGAACTTGCCCAAGGTTCGACATCGCAGCACAGGTTCTCTCGGTTGAGAGTCCAACACTGTCCCATTCAGCACCGTGAAACATCTTCAACAGCACCTCTTGACACCGCGAACAAATCTCCAACACGATCACACGCCAGTTGAATTGATATCTTGCCCAAATGTGGGGAATGTGCAGTTCAACGCCAAAAAAACATTAACCGGCCATCTTCTCTTGACAACGTCAAAAATGCCGAAGCTACACTGACGTTTCTTTACGTCGTAGTATGTGGCATTGGTTCCCCCCATCACAAAAAACAGCTCCTGACGACGAGAGATGCACGTTCCTTTGCTGTGTGCGCGTGTGCGCGTGTGCGCGTGTGTGTGTGTTTAATTTTATACCGAGACTAAAGCTTACTCGTGAGTCGTAACGGTTGACTTTTTTCTTACTGTGAAAAGGCGTAAGATCGGTGAATATGTCAAAGCCACTTGCAAGTTAACATATAATGTAACATATTAGGTGATTCTAGCCATAAACATGCTGTGATATATTCAGTCAAGCTGTATGACTTCTGGTGGAATGCACACGACGAGCGCATGGAGTCCACTTTTATTCAATCCAATGACAAAGGTTGTATTTCCATTGTTGCAGAGATCTACCGTATTCCCAATACAGAGGTTAGTTCATCACATAAATATTATGAGTCAATTTAAAAAAAAAATCGAAATTCAACTCACCAAATTATAATTGGAACAGATCAAAGTGTTGACTATCTTAAACTGGACTCGCATAAACCCTCAAGAGACATGCTAGACATGTTTTTGGTGCTAACATGGTTCCTACAATTACTTGTAAGGATGTCAACAAACGGAGCATTTCGGGAATAATACATATTTAAGTGCAACTTTAACGACTTATAATAAGCGCCCGTTGACGTATGCAGCCTCACTGGTCTCGGGCGATTTTATTCGTGTGCTTTCGTTTCGCCGCGAAATTCCGTTGCAACGCTGTATTGTAATTTTTTCTCAAACCTAAAATATTTGCACTGAATGATGACCAACCAGGTTTATTAAGATTGTAGCTGCCAGTTTAACATACACTTTCACCGAAGCAGTCAAGTAAGACAACGTCCAGACCAAGGGGAACTATAACACAATGGGTAGGCAGTCTTAAATTTTCTTCGCCATCCCTAGCTGCAGTAAGGTCGATAACTTGTCCCCAGGCTTTAGGGGCCCAGCATTGGTTGTAAGTTGGTGAAGCCTTCCCTCGGACCAACTGCAACTAAGGTGTGCGTACGTTTACTTTAGCTAAGTTTAGGGAAAGGGAAGAAATAAACACCCCGCGGGTGCTGTCAATAAGCGTATCTTGAATCATTGTTGTTAGTCCCATAACTGCAATACTGGTTAACACTGCTGGACAATCAGTGTTAATTGTATACTGGCGACCTAGAATACATCAATACAATAGCGTTTATCGCCAATGATCCAACATGTAAATAATACCGAAACGTCAATGTTTGCCCGTCTTTTCCGTTTTTTTGCGCACGCACAAAAGCACCACACGTCGTGTACTATATTTAGCGCTACGCCTCAATGCTGGCGAGTGCTATATTGGACCTGGTTGTTATGCAAACACAGTAGCGAGTACTGGTTAAAAATTCGGACCCACCTCGATGTCGTCGTTATAACTATAGGCCCCTATGTTTGTCAAGATTTGATGCATCAGGGCGTTAATTCCATAATTCCACACCATTTCAGGCATACAACGTTTTAAAAATTGCGTCTTAATTAAGCAACATTTGAAGTCTAGACTAAATAATAGTCGCGGAGCACTAAAAAAGCCTATTTATTTATGCCTAAATTGTGAACTATGGAATGGTGAATGATCACATTGAGGTGTCCGACTTAAGCAATTCTGTTGACTTATATGACATCCAAAACGATATAAGACTAAATTTAGGTGATTCACAAAGTTCTGGGTAACCAATGAAATTCGTAACAATCAAAACGGTGTCGCGCTTACATTTATCCGGGCGTAAAATTTATTCGAGTGATGTTTATGTGCCTATGTAAGGCATAATATTTGGCACCAGTAGATCACGTAGTGATAAATAATATCTAGTAGTTAAATATGTTTCGTTTGTTATCGTAATACGAGCGTTACAGTTAGAGGACATAAATATAATTTGCTGTTTCAGATTTGTGACCCAGTATAAGAGTAAGTCACGTGACGTGTGCGTGGAGAGGAAACTGTTTTACCACAGAAATTGTTTATGTCTGTGGGAAGCAAACATTTTATTACTTATGTATATATATATATAGACATATATGTAATTATATATATTTATAAACATACATAACGCCCAGATAAATTAAAACGTGACAGTCGTAGCTGGTGCTAAATATACTCCCTTAGATTCGCGCACGCCCAGAAACGTCACCCGGATACTATTTAACGCCGGATAAATGTATGCGCGACAACGTACACACATGACACCTTATCACCGGAGTAGACACAAGCGACGATGCTGGCTGGTTTGTTCGCGGTTGTCCGTAATAACTTCTGCCCCCCCCCCAGCTGAATGTATGTCGATTGTACGAAGTATCACTAACAGATCACCACACATATACAAATGAATGCTCAGTACACCAACTAATTAGTCTTAGTCAACTGACGTGTTTGCTGACCCGGGAATCACGACCGAGGATAGAGGCGGCGCCATCTGCCGACTGGGCATGGCGTGTTGATGATTTATTTTACACGTGCAATATGACTACGGTGTGGCGGGCATGGAGTAATAGGCACAAACTCAAGTGTTTGGTGGAAATAGTTAGGCCATACATTTAGTGGCATAACACATAGCGTTGTTGTATATAATGTGATCTCCTAAGTTGCACTTGTTGTCTACTGGATGTATCATAATATGGTGTATATTATATGTATGACACAATACATGATGTTCCAACATAACACGTGAAACATACGCGTACATCTCTCGCAAATGCAGATCAGTCACATGTAAACTTTATAAATTGATTGAAAACCACATTGGTAATGTCACCAAATTGTAACACTAAGTGTTTACTGTAACAAAACTTGGACATACCCACATTCATCGGTGCCTCGTTTATGATAATATTATTATGTGTAGATATATTAAATACTGCACATATGGTGAAGTGTTTCTAGTAAATAATTCAGTTGTGTTAATAAAATAATATAATAGCTTGTTGGCTTTTATTAATAAAATTGTGTATAAATTATTCTTAATCAGCAACAAAATGGGACAAATTTCCACAGACCTCGTATATGAATCCCACTCCCCCACCCCACACACGTAACAGCGTCGCTAATGGCCTGCTGGTGATGCTAATGTGGTGTCTGAAAATAAGATGAAACCACACGGTCCACGAACCTCACATCCCACTTTATTGTGCTTTAAGCTAGAAACCCGACCCTCTGCATTGTGGGGGTGAACTTCCACGTGAACATGTGGCGTCCTCTGCATCGTGAAAAATATAACCCCACACGAGCGTGTGGCGCCTCTGGAGTCTGTATTGGGAAACTGTGAACCCCCCTCCCGTTGTGAAAACCTGGCTATGGGCCTGCTGAATGTTACACTTAAAGGGAATAAAAACATCTAGAGCTTGAATTCATATTTTGGCGCGCTTTTCGGGATGCCGAAATGTGACGTCACAGTTGATATAAACCGATACAACGACCGCTTTCTTCCATTTATTCACAGCAAGATGACAGAGGAGGTGGCTGTGTAAAGCGAGCAACAGAATGGTCTATCGTGTGGCATTTGGTTGTAATGCTAACTCTTCTAAACTTAGAGGAACACCCCATTTTTTTCGGTTCCCACGGATCCAGTTTTAGTGAAGAAATGGCTCGCCAAAATCAAGCGAGCCAACTTCAAGCCGACGAAACACAGCCGACTTCGCTCCGAGCATTTTGAGAAAACTTGCTTCGATCGCGACCCGGAGATGTTGGCAACCTTTGGGTATCATGATGCTAGAATATCGTTGAAAAGCGATGCAGTCCCAACAGTAATCCAAGTAGCAGAAGCTGCATTGATGCCATCAATCCGCAGAAGACTGGCGTCCGCACGGGCAGGATCGACGGCCGCTTTGTCCGAATCCGAATCGAAGGCAAGCGGGTCTCGCAAGTGTCAGTGCCGCAGTCGCAGCTGCCGGCTCCGCTGCCGCAGTCGCTACTGCCGTCTCCGCGACTACACCCATGACTTCCTCGATAAAGCCGTCTCCCTCGGGGTACCAGATTCCCTCTACGAGTGGTGAATTTATGAGGTCTACTTACCGAAAGCGGCAATGAATCAAGGTAATTCTGACATGTTATTTATAATATTATTTCTATTATTATTATTTTGTAGGTCTTTCATAAGGCCTGGAGTGGACGGTCTCGTGTATGTCAAGTGTTAAACTCGGTTATTGAACTTATTGTCATCGTCACCCATTGGCTCCAATCATATCACACAACTCTTCCTAATTATCTTATATTCTAAATGTTGTAGTTATGCACGATACTATTATAATAAATATACATATATTCAATTTTGAGGAAATTTTGATGATCTAATCAAATCGATTCAGGTGACTGTTTTAAAGAAAAAATGTAGTTGGTTTTTATTATTTCAATGCCCTTAGTTTGTTGCTCCATGGGTGGGTGTATTGGTGGTAACTGTTACCCTTGGTTTGTTGCTCCATGGGTGGGTGTAAAGGTGGTAACTGCTGTCCTTGGTTTGTTGCTCCATGGGTGGGTATAATGGTGGTAACTGATGCCCTTGGTTTGTTGTGCCGTGAATGGGTGTATTGGTGGTAACTGCTGCTCTTGGTTTGTTGCTCCATGGGTGGGTGTAATGGTGGTAACTGCTGCTCTTGGTTTGTTGCTCTAAGGGTGGGTGTAATGGTGGTAACTGCTGCCCTAGGTTTGTTGTGCAGTGGATGGGTGTAATAGTGGTAACTGCTGCTCTTGGTTTGTTGCTCCAAGGATGGATGTAATGGTGGTAACTGCTGCCCTTGGTTTGTTACTCCATGGGTGGGTGTAATGGTGGTAACTGCTGCCCTTGGTTTGTTGTTCCATGGGTGGGTGTAATGGTGGTAACTGCTGCCCTTGGTTTGTTTGTCCATGGGTGGGTGTAATGGTGGTAACTGCTGCCCTTGGTTTGTTGTTCCATGGGTGGGTGTAATGGTGGTAACTGCTGCCCTTGGTTTGTTGCTCCATGGGTGGGTGTAATGGTGGTAACTGCTGCTCTTGGTGTGTTGCTAAATGGGTGGGTGTAATGGTGGTAACTGCTGCACTTGGTTTGTTGCTCCATGGGTGGGTGTAATGGTGGTAACTGCTGCTCTTGGTGTGTTGCTAAATGGGTGGGTGTAATGGTGGTAACTGCTGCCCTTGGTTTGTTGCTCCATGGGTGGGTGTAATGGTGGTAACTGCTGCCCTTGGTTTGTTGCTCCATGGGTGGGTGTAATGGTGGTAACTGCTGCTCTTGGTGTGTTGCTAAATGGGTGGGTGTAATGGTGGTAACTGCTGCCCTTGGTTTGTTGCTCCATGGGTGGGTGTAATGGTGGAAACTGCTGCTCTTGGTGTGTTGCTAAATGGGTGGGTGTAATGGTGGTAACTGCTGCCCTTGGTTTGTTGCTCCATGGGTGGGTGTAATGGTGGTAACTGCTGCTCTTGGTGTGTTGCTAAATGGGTGGGTGTAATGGTGCTAACTGCTGCCCTTGGTTTGTTGCTCCATGGGTGGGTGTAAAGGTGGTAACTGCTGCCCTTGGTTTGTTGCTCCATGGGTGGGTGTAAGCTGGTTATTTATAATGGCCTTAAATATTTTAGTTTTTTTGTGATGTGTACTAAAATTTTGAAAATACACGAAGTATCTGAAATTGTCTTGAAAATACAATTTACAAATGTATTTATATTAATGGCAATACTCTGTTGGTGACGTCGTGTACATCTTCATTATTGTCCAATCAATAGACTGCTCACTGGTTTACATATGATGTTATAGGATATATCTGACCATCCTGCACTACACTAAGAATGTTGACCGTCCACAGGCCGGAACCCAGGCAGAAGGGAAACTGCAGTAGAAGGTGGTTTACCCAAAGTCGAAGAAGGAACAAGAAGCGGTCGTGAAGCCTATCAAGGAGAAGATCACTTATGGTGAGTTCACAGCATACACCGACAGATGCTGCAAGAACACCTGCCACAAGACATAACACCAGAATAATACTTGCTTTTATAAATAAAACAGATTTCAAGTCTTATGTGGCTATATGCAATATTATTATACCTGTATATGGATACTTAAAAAAATTGAATATCTGTATTATATGTTGGGCACTAGCACTACCCACATAATTTTACAGCAACTTATAAACATATATTTATGATAACAGTGGTTCCCCAGGTGGTTTACAACATCATCCCAAATAGTGAATTGAAATTTAATTTCACAGAATGAGTGTGAATGAGATGTAATGATAAAAACGTTTACCACGTTTTTCTATACAGATATACACATCAAATAGACAACAGAAATATTCATAAAGTAGTAAAGGGATTTGGGAATTTATGCATGTAAGTCTGTGTTCTATTGCTTACTCTTCGATCAATTGCAATTAATGACAGTTGATGGAGGTTTATATACTGGGGTTGATCTTCCTAACTGGGAGGAGGTAAGCGTATGTGATGACCTGGACTTTTATAATTATCACCTAGAGGGGTGGGAAGTTGCCCTGTAAAGTGAATTGATCTGCCTATACAGATGTGAAGCCATGCCCCTGATTAGCATGCCATAGCTAAAATAAACAACAAAAGGGGGTAGTTAACTTGTTGATCAATGGACAGGTATTTTCTGAGGGTAACCTTTTCTGAAGCCAAATTCTCATCAGCTTACAAAAGAAGTATTCCTATGTTGTTTGGCTTATAGCCATTGTCTATGCATGTGTGTAGTGATTCACACTCTCCGGCTGTTACCAGGTCTACATAGTTACTAACATTTGGAATAATTCATCCCAGTGAAAATGTGTTAGAACTGAAATGTGCTTGATGAACTTGTAATAAATATGTCATTGGTTACAAAAAGTGTGATTATAAATGTTATGTCCTTATGATTTTTGTACACAGTCATAGGGCACATACATACACACTGGTAAACTCTCAAATACAAAATACCTCTACGGCTACACATACAAGCAATCCAGGTAAGAGTGCTCGTCCAAATAAACAAACCAACAATATAATAAAGACGTGGTAGGTAATTTATTGTGAAACACCCTAACCAATCTTAAAACGCAACGGGCCAAATCAAATGCAGTGGGACGAATCGACCGCTGCTTTGATAATTATTCGTGAGCCGAAACATCCGACACCGCAGAGCGACTTTTGGTGAAGTGGGCCGAACCATCCGTCGGCGTGGGCCGAAACATCCAGGCCGAACATTCCGTCTGCGTGGACCGAACACTTCGTGGGCTGAATCATCCGGGACCCGAATCCCTACACAAACCCCAGGACATAACCCTTCAGGCCATAACCCATTACAATAATGATTTGTTCTGCATTTTGTTTTAATGTTTATTTTAGGGTATTTTTTATTGTATAGTAGCAATACTATTTTTACATAGGACAGGTGTTCGAGATGATCATACTAGTATATATTGATTTTGTGTGAGGCAGCGATGCAATATTGATAGTAGTAAAGGTGCAAATAGTAGCGCCCTCTGGTAGATAGGCCTGGAGTTTCCCTAGTGATCAAGCTGAGACCAACGCGGAGGAATATGTAAAGGAGTGATAGTTTTCGTTGACCCGTGGACGGGGTTTCGGTCACTGACACTGCGCGACCTTGACCTGGCGCCGATTACAAGAACGCGACGAGGCCACACACAGACCGATATGTTGGGGTGAGACGACATTATGGATTCGTCCGCCATTACTCACCGAAAGAATGCCTTGAAAATACCGTTTTGGTATGATGGGTGAATTGTTTTGAGCACTTTGCCATGGGACATGTTGGTCCCGTGAATCCTGAATGTAGTTACTGCATTAGATCTTTCACGAGGTAGCAATCAATGGCCTATACGCTAGTCGCTCGCATATTCGCACAGTGGCTATTTTGCAGAACGCACCAATATTTCAAAATCTGTCACCAGATTGGGGCGAAATTGATGGGTATCATGTTTGGGTGGATTATGGTGAAAAATTGGGTTTGAGAATTTCACGAATTTTCCATAGCTCTTGTGTCAATGGAGGTTAAATATGCTTTGACATTTTCAAGAATATTTTAGGACCAATTTTGCAGGAAATGAAGGAAATGTTATAATGGCCGCCTATGTGAAATCTAAATGTGGTCTTACCCCAAATTGGAAACACGGCCCGTTTTATCACAAAAATCACCAAAAAGTGACTTGAACGACGGATGATGGTTTTTCGGCTGCATTTGGAAACTGATGTAGACCAGAATACCGAGCAGCTATTATAATTTATTATACTGTTAGTATTACATCTAACGTAGGTTTTAAAAGTAATTAATAAACCAGTTATTATGTGATATGCATCGAAAATAAAGTGAAAATGTTTGTTGTGTAGATAAAAAAAGTACATTCCAAGCATGTTCTATGATACTGAATACCACGAAAGCTCGTGTAAACATTGTATAAGTGTCAGGGCGTGGAGTTTATTTTAAATCTGCATCATATGCGATAATATTGACATATTTACAATAGGCTGAATTTCGCTTCAGTTATGTCATTAATTTTATATTTTTGTAAGCAATATCTACAAATGCATGTTTCTTAACCCCAATACTAACGTGAGTGTTTTTCCTGTTCCAACTTGTCCTACCTAATTAAATGGACTTGTATATATCATTTAACAAGATTTAACAAGATTGCCATCCAGAAAATTAACTCTAGATGGCAGGTGGACAAGGAAGCATTTTGGCTTATCGAGAGTCCAATACTTTTTATCTACGTGTATCCCGCCCTTTTAAGATATATGTCAATTTTATTTTTAAACATATTCACGCTACTAGCATCAACACAATCAGGAGATAATATGTTCCATTCATTTACAGTCCATTGTGAGAATGAGAACTTTCTTATATCTAATCTAACTGCTCCTTTACTAATGTAACTTCATGTCCTCTAGTCCTTCTATCTTTCTTAACTGATATTTCTATCAATATTTTCATAACCATTCAATAGTTTAAACACTTTTATCTGATCTCCTCTCAATCTCCTTGTCTCTAGTGTTATTAAACCACATTTTAGGCGTATTTTGTAATTAAGATCCCTCAGTTTAGGTATCATTTTCGTTGCACTCCTCTGTACTCTTTCTAGCATATCTATGTCCTTCCTACGATTTGGCCTCCACGCTTGAATACAATATTCTAAATGAGGCCTAACTATTGTTTTGTACAGCGATATTACTAGCTCTTTTTCCTGATACTTTACGTTTTCGCCTAATTAATCCAAGGATTTGATCTCCCTTTGAAGCAGCAATACCGCACTGCTCTGAAACCTTCGCACTAGCACTAATGGTTAACCCTAAGTCCTTTTCTTTTACAGTAGTACTTAGTACGGAAACTCCCATTGTATATTATACATATTCGTTCCCATGTCCTGTGTGAAGGCATTTACATTTCCCAAAATTGAACAATATTTGCCATTGTTCAGACCATTTTATAAACCTGTCAAGATCATCTTATCAATGTTGTCTATCTCCATCACTTTTAATTATTCTAAACAATTTTGTGTCATCCGCAAATTTCAACACCTTGCTTGTTATATCATCACCCAAAACGTTGATATATACTTAGAGTAATATAGGTCCCAGTACCGATCCCTGTGGTGCACCACTCAAACTGATTTCCAGTTTGAAGCCTCCCCATCAACTACTACCCGTTGTCTTCTGTCAATTAGCCATTTTTTATCCAGTTCCTGTGCCATGGACCTTTAGTTTAAGCAGTAACCTTTGATGTGGCACTTTATCGAAAGCTTTTTGAAAATCTAAGTAGATGATATCTACTGATGATCACTCTTCTACCCACTTACTGATATTTTCCAAAAACATAACATATTTGTTAAGCATGATCTCGCTTTTAGAAACCCATGCTGAGATGGGTTTAACAAGTTATGTTTAACAAGAAAATCCACCATGTGATCTTTATTTAGTCTTTCTAATAATTTGCAAATCACTGACGTTAAAATCACTGGTCTGTAGTTATCTGACTTGTTTCTGGAACCATTTTTAAATGACGGTATAACGTTTGCTTCTTTCCATTCTAAAGGAACCATACCCTCTTCTAATGACAAGTTGAAAACTGTTGCAAGTGGCATGATAATTTGTTCTACAATTTCCAATAGCAGTTTGGGCGGAATCCCATCAACTCCAGGTGATTTATTATCCTTCATAGCTCTAATTTTCTTAGCTACCATTTCTGGGGTTTCACTTAACTGTCCTAAATAGTCTGATTCTGCCCTCTTGAACTTAGCCTCTGGTACTGGCAGTGAAATAATATTTTCTCTGGTAAACACTGAACTAAAATTCTCATTCATGCCTTCTGCCATTAAGAATCCCTGTTATATTATATTTGCTGCACTATCTTCTAGAGGATCGACCTTATTCTGGACTTTCTGTTTGCTCCGAACATATGCATAAAACTATTGTTGTGTTGTTTTATATTACAAGCTAATGTTTGTTCGTAGCTTCTCTTCCAATTTATATTTTTAGTTGTAGCTTGGTTTAGTGCTTCTTTATAAATGCTGTAGTCTTCGTCAATTCCAGTTCGGCTATATGACTTCCATATCCTTTGTTTGTACTTAAGTTTTCTAATGGCTTCTTTCGATAAGTATTTATTTCTGGACCGTTGCCCCTGTTTTTTCAAGGGAACAAATTTATTGAAGATGCACTCTATATTTCACTCGTTAAGATATTTCAGCATTCTGTTGCTGTCTTATTCTTCAGTGTGTTATTCCAGTCTATCTTTGCTAAATATTTCCTCATTTCGTTACAGTTTCCTTTGTGGAAATTTCTCCTGAACTGCTTTTTATTATTTCTTTCTGATTTTACTTTGATGGTAAAATGTATCTGGTTGTGATCACTACTTTCCAGGTGCTCACATAATTTGACATTGTCAACTAATTCATTATGTGAGGACAGAACTGTGTCTAACACATTCTCACCCCTGGTTGGTTCTAGCACATGTTGAGAAAAGAAACTATCTTGTACTAAAACTAAAAACTTGTGGCCCTCACTCCCCATACTCTGTAGAGATTTCCATTGTATATGTCCATGGTTAAAACCTCCCATAATAATACAGTCCCGTTTGCTAACTTCCCTTATAGCGTTTTGTACTTTTTCATTCTCTTCTACGCTTATGTTTGGACTTCGATAAACTAACCCCACCGTTAACGTTGAGTTTCCTGTAACTGTGTTACACCAAACGGCTTCTTCGCAATCTGCTTCTCTTTCTAATTTTATTTCATAAGCCTGGATAGATTTTTTAACATATAAAATAACTCCACCTCCCCTTTTTCATATTCTATCTTTCCTGAACATTACATAGCCTGTTAGTCCCATTTCAGCATCTGATATATCAGTGGTGGCCCATGATTCAGTTATACCTATTATGTGAGGGTCAGTATCTTCTACCATAATGTTTAGTTCACTTCTTTTGTTTACTATGCTCCTTGCATTTAAACAAACGCATTTATATCCTGATTCAGAAAAGTTTTCCCGGCTGTTCTTTGCTGATTTATTGCTGTTGTCTTTATCTATGCCGCCTGGTTCAGGCTTCTCTGTGAATCCCCCCCTGCGAATCTAGTTCAAATAGATGCAGCCTGTCCCACTGTCAACATAGAGCAGCAAGTTCTCTGAGGAAATTGCTGCCCCTTTCCACTTAGAGGACATCTCTCATGTACATATCTTCCCTCCCAACAAAGTATCCCCATAAATCTACGAATCCCACCCCTCTTCTTTACACATCTGCTCAACTAGTGCGTTGATCGCCATCCTCTTGCAGTTTCTATATGTTGGTCCCCTTCCTCCCGTTACTGGCAAAATTCCTGAGATAATAATCTGTTCGACTCTTGTCTTCTTTAACTTCCTCACTAACTGTCTGTACTTCTGTATATCCCAGTTGTTCCCTCCCTGTCTGCATTATTTGTCCCTACGTGTACTAGTATAGACCCTCCCTTGCCATGCCTCAATACCTTCTCTACCCTTTCAGTCACATGTTCTATCCTAGCCCCCGGCAAACAAACAACGACATCTCCCCTCGCTTAGTGCCTTATCTGCCTTTCTCAGAATAGAGTCGCCGACAAACACCCTCTCTTTTCTCAATGCCCCCTCAATCACTGCCTTAGAGTAGCTCCTTTTCCGGTTTGCATCTGTTTGGTTGTAGTCTTGTTCCCCTGTCTTCTGTTCTCCTGTCACAATCTCGTCCGTTCCATTCTTTCCTGACGCTATATTATACTTGGATCGCACAATAAGCAATAATGGGCAAGCAGGCAACATTTTGATTCCACCCCCCCCCCTAACGCGGCCCTAATTTTAGTGAAATGTTGGCCACCATAGGAAGCAAGTTGTCCACACACTTCTACTAATCAGGCATCTAGCACCTATTTTTTATAGCTACATCCATACACTAACTGAGACAAGAAGAACAATTGAGAATCTACATAAATATACCACGAATGTAACAGAGAATATCATAACAGTGTGTGACTCCCCAAATGTGCAGCGACCGCGATGATCCAAATTAGTTCATTTTTAGCCATAAAAATTAAAACTGGTCACCTAAGAGAAGGGTCATATGTTGAAATTGTATACATGGACTGGCATGCTATCATTTTCAACGATCATGTGCTTTTCAGCTGTAATATAACCGAATTATACCGAAATTTGCACGAGGCAAGACAGCTTAAACTAATTGTAGGCTTACGTCAATTAGTCTGACAAGAAGCTGCTTTTATCACTTGTATTTTATACGTTATATCCGTATATTTAACATCGGAAAAGTTTGTTAGTACCCTTGTAAGAATGTTGTGATGTTTGAATAAAACATGATTAGGACAATGGACTCGTCGATGTACTTGCAAAGATACTGGGTGCCACAACTGTCAGCAAACTTTATCACGTGTCTTGGTTGTCCCTGTCAAACGTTTATTTCTTTTTGCCAGCAGTATCTCTTGTTTCCAATAATGTGTGTACATCAGCGAAACTTGTAGTGGCCAATTAATTGACGTGTGGCGGTGTTTGGACACTATGTATCAAACAGAGATCTCCGCCTGTGTAAAAGCTATTTTAAGGGGGGTTAGGATGACAATTTGTATGACGCAAGATATACGCTCTACTGGGCATCCCATTTTTTTTTCATGATGTACTATGCATATTTATACCCAGCATTTTAGCGTGTTATATACAATATAATTGTAGTTACCATTAAAAGACGCCTCTGTGCTTTTCAATATTATGAATATTGTTGAAATGCCTGGCTTGTGCTCTTGACACCTACTAGTGTCGTACACGAGTGACACACAGTTCATGATTGCATCATATTATTTAGCATAGTTTGTGGGCATTACGTTATCTCACAATTCGTGAGGATATGCAACTTGCATGTCCAATAAATTGCTGCGTAAAATAATGATTGTGTGAGACCACATTAAGAATTCGTCCGCCATTACCCTCTGAAAGAGTGCGCTTAAAAATACCGTTTTGGTGTGAAGAGTGAATTTTTTCGAGCATTTTGACATGGGACATGGTCCCGTGAATACTTAATATACTACTGAATTGGATGTTTCATGTGGTAGCAATAAGTATACGCTAGTCTCTCGCTAGTGTTCGCACAGTGGTATTTTGCAGAACGAACCAATATTTCAAAATCCGTCACCGTCCGTCTGATTTTGTGTATTGTTTGCCAAAAGATTACAACATTTTATTATCTAATATTTAATTAATATTCTATAAATTTTACTCCCATATCGGTAAGATACTATGTTGGCCTGTATGTTGTGCTCAGTACCATTCATATCAGGCAAACGTCGTTTATGGTATAAGGTTCCGAATAAGCACGTTTAAATCAACTCGAGGCGTTGTTTAGCTTGGAGGTGTGCACAGTTTGATGACGCATATTTTAATTGTTATTGAGACAGTATAATTTTCCATTTGTGGTTAATCTAGTTATATGTATAGCTTGATATAAATCTAAGTTTCGTGAAGATTTGCAAGTTTCAGGAGATCTATTTGGGGTAAGACCACATTAAGAATTCGTCCGCCATTAGCCACTGAAAGATTGCCCTTGAAAATACAGTTTTGATGTGATGTGTGAATTGTTTTCGAACACTTTGACATGGCACATGTTGGTTGCCGGCAGTGTCGTAGGCCGAGAAGAAACGTCTTGGACAACGACATGCTTCGCCGGTCGCTGGCAGGCTGAGCTTAGACGTCCAGGAAGTGAACGTGTAGGTTGGAATCCGGTTCCGGTCAAGCTTGGTTAACCACAGCTGCCACGCCTCAAGAGTAAAAGTCAATTAAAAAAAGTCGATAGAAACTGAAGATCCACGGCACGAACGCACCGCATATATTCCTTGGATATTCGCAATTCAATATACAGAAACAAGGACACTTTATAAAATTCAAATCAATGACATTATGACTACTTTCCACGTAGAGTCTCGAACAGCCATGCACACACTGCAGCGCATCAACCGTCAGTTTTCAAACAGTAATAGTAGTAATGGCAAACTTAAGTTAAGTCACGTTCTCAATAATCCAAACAAGTAATTATTAATTGACACATATAATTGCTATAAATACCAATAGTGCATACAGTAGTTACAGTAGTCATTTTATCCAGAATAATACCGTCGCAACAAGCACTACAGTCGAAGAGCAGCAGCTCGGCCTCAACTGGCCGCCAACAATAACGGACTAAATTAATGAATCTCATAAGCCAGTGCCTCATAATGAATTCAGGGGTAATTATGCAATTTATTAGCCTAAATTATTTACGCCACTAAATAAATTTTTTTTATATTCCAAAATATTGTGTTGGTGTTCAGTCATTACAACAATAAATTTCTATCAAAACCGAACCCAGATTGTATTAGTAAATGGTTCCCACTCAGCTCCTGCAAATGTCATCTCCGGTGTACCCCAAGGCTCATTCCTTGGCCCTGTCCTTTTCTTACTGAACATAAATGACATAACCGATTCAATCAACTCAAATATCAGACTCTTCGCCAATGATTCAATCATATACAAATAAATCCAAACACCTGCAGATAATAACATCCTTCAAACAGACCTAAACAAACTAGCCGACTGGACAGACAAGTGGCAAATGTACTTCAATATGCCAAACTGTCACCTTCTCTGAATTACCCATAAACGCAAATCAAGCCACTTCACCTACACCATATCAAACGAACCAGTTTTCCAAGTCGATTCACACCCCTTTCTCGGCATTACCATAGATTATAAACTGTCGTAGACAAAGCATTTCCACACCACTGCATCCCAGTCTGCTAAAACACTTGGCCACGCACTCTCCGCCATGCAACATCTAAAATTAAGGAAACAACCTACAATATGTTAGTAAGACCAACACTGGAGTATGGAGCTGTAGCCTGGAATGCCTATACACGAAATAACACAGATACCCTCGAAACAAATTCAAAAGAAGCGCAGGCAGATTTATTTTTAAGGACCATCGCTTCACAACAAGCGTAACCAGCCTCATAAACTAAGTTGGTTGGCAGACACTAGAAAGAAGACGATCATAACATCAACTTACCTTCTTCTACAAACTAAAACTCAACATCCTGAACATTACCCTACCACAATAGTTTATAGTCATATGCTTCCGTCCACAAAATAGCATTCCCAACAAATACAAACAAATACATGCACGCATAAATACATAATACATACTAATTCTATCCCAGAATTATAAGAGCTTGGAATCTACTCCCCCAGAAATTATAAGCTTGCCCACACTACACCCATTCCAACAAGCTCTGAGTACCATCCACTTTGTCGCTCCACCCCACCTTACCAGACGATAGATATAGAGACTGTGTTTTAATCGGCACAAATTATTAATTGCGTTTGGTTTACACAATATGTTTTTACTCTTCTTCTTTTTTCGAATTCAATTTCACGCATCCTTCGCAATGCGCATTGCACAACTCCTAGGTTAGCCCACATAATGCGCTACAAAATTCAGAGAGCATAATCTTGTGGTATTTCATTTCGCTTCGCAAAGGTCGATTTCATGGCGAAATCGACGCTAACGAGCCCAAGGCTCTTAATCTTGGGAAATATACATTAGCTCCATAACGGAAGGAAACTTTAATGTGCGTGCGCAGGATAGACAGGGAGCAGCGCGTATAATTCCTTCCTTCGTGTATGCCTCCACACTTTTAATCTACGTCTACGTGCATATTTTAAAATAAACATACAAGAAATTTATTTGTTACGTTTATCATGACAATTGTTTCGTTTGCAGTGTTTCTTTATACAAGCTATCAATAAATCGTTTCGCCACATGTTGAATCTAATGGCAATGAATTATAAAATAAATCTTATTTTTTTCTCGAATTGGAGTGAATTCCAGTGGAGTAAACTTTACGATTTTGAGTACAAAATCGGCAAAGCCAAATAATTTGGCCAGTCTTCCTTTATAAATTGAGGCAAGTTGTATCAGCCGATCTATGCAGATACTGTCCTATTGCTAGATAGTATATAATTTATATGTAATACTAGGGTAAACGTCGCGGTCTTTCTTAACGGCCTTTTAAGCTAAATTCAGGGTTGTTTACGTGATCGGTAAACAAAGACGATTTTGAAGTTGAACTTCAAAACAAGTTTCAACTTGGTTTGCTGTCAAAACACAGACAGTAATCTTATTGTTTTTTTTGTTTTGTTAATTTTACATTCACACCCGTGGGCGGTATCTTCTTTATGAACGGTACGGATCGGGCCAATCAAGGATAGCACTGTCAATTGTATTAGTATTTGATTTACAACATCACAGTACAGTGTACACAGACTTGTGTGTCATAAAATAGGGGCAGTGAAATAGGAGTAGTAACGTACAAAATATACAACAGTGCAATCGAACAATTTCCATAGCGGACCACTAAAACAGAATATAATAATACATAAATATTTAAATAAATACAAGAGTCAATGCATCAGAACATGTAAAACAAATGTACTGAATTACTGAAAACATACTTTAAAGTAAGAGCTAGATAGATAGTTTACTCTTCCATTTGTACTATATATAGTGTCCCAAGTATACAGGGGCATCGCAAAATTCCATGACAATGCGGTATTGTGGTTTTTTTTTCAAACCAGAAACGTGCATGTAGACATACTTTTAACATACCAACCAATTTAGTTAACTAGCAACATGAGCTGCCAATGAAGCATAACGTTTTACAGAAGCATTCAAACAGAACAAAAACATGACACAATATCAAGGAGACACCGAAGTGGTCGATGCACGAACTTAGGACACACAACCATACATATTATAGATAATTTCTTAAAATCACTGAAACTTATACGGCACCTACAATATTTAAACAGATACCGAATTATCTTATTAATATTTCGAGCTGTCTACAGTTTAATTTTGACAGCTACGTATAATCCCAATACCATGCATTGCAGACATAATCAAAACGTGGCTGCAATAATGCTGGATGCAACATTCTTCACTTCTTTTCTCAAAACCATGAAAGTTGTGTTGTTGTTTGTTTATTTGTTTGTTTGTTTTCCTGTCACTTTACATTCACACAAAGGGTAAGACTAAGTGGATTGAAGTACTATTGCTTTTGAGTACAGCATGAATCAAGGACACCTGTAAGTGGATATTATACATCTGTCATCATCTACTAATCTCAGACTGAGACCCTGGTTGCCTTATCTTCTTATTTTGCTTAATGTGTTGCATATTTGCCAGTGGACAACTGTAGCCAACAGTAGTGCCATGGATTATGCAAAATAAGCCTTTGTTCATCAGTACCCCCTCTGGTTTGGGAGGTGATTAGCTGGGAAGCATTTGTGCTGCCCATCAACTCATCTGCTTATATTGCACAACATTTGCACATGGACCACTTTTTATGATGCAAGGCTTCCTGTTCATTCAAATTGATCATCCTTGACCTATCACTTTTTATGGGTGTTGCTGTTATATACTTACATTTAGCAGAATATACTTAAATCAAACAACCTTGACAGTGACCATTTGCAACTGATTGGTTCTTCTCTGGAAAGTTTAAGTGGTAATCTTGCTACAAAGCCATCCATTGGTGGTTCCACGAAGTGAGTGTCAACTAACTTTCTGGTTCTCATTGCCTGTATAAATCTGTGTTTGTAATGGGTCTGTCAGAAATCGCTTTACTCCTTGGAATGAGACACTTGTTTTTGGCTTGCTCGCCGAGAATATTTGGATTACCTTGACAACTTGATTCGATCTTGACAACTTGATTCGATCGTTTGACTTATTGTGAGTATTTTATTTGGTTAATAATATTTGCTTTATTCTCAAACCCCACACAACATACATGTGCATTATTATGGTAATAGTACAGCTGTGCTATAAACATTAGTTACAGAAATATATAATGACATGTATATGTTTTGTGTATACATGGATGATCTCAGTAAACAAACTCAACAATGTAAATGCTGGATACATAATAGGTGCAGCATTAATTAATCATTTAATGTATGCTAGCTGATGATTTAGTGTTCTTGGCTTCCTCATCATGTCGGTATGTTCAGATTATGGTATATAACATGATATCAAATACAACAGTAACAAAAGTAATGTTATGATATTTTGCTGTAAAAAGGTTCAAGGATATACACAAGTAGTAAAGGAGGTTAAGTACCGCGCATTTTGGCGCGGCGAGGTGGAAGTGGAAGTGCCAAAAGTATCCGGATGTAGGTCAAGGTCAAAGGTCAAGGTCAAGTACCAGGATGTAGTTCAAGGTCAAGATCAAGTACCCGGACGTAGGTAAAGGTCACGTGGCGCCCCGTGGCGAAATTTTTCGGAACTAAAATAGCTCCACCTAGCGGATAGTTGGTGAACTAAAATATTTCCCGCCAAAAAATTTATTTCCCACCAAAACTATAACAGCGCCACCTAGCGGATAGCTCATGAACTAAAACAGCGCCTCGAAAACAACTATTCGAGTGGTGCCACCTGACGGACAAATTGTAAACTAAAAGTTCGAGTACTGCCCAATTTAGTGCGTCTTGGTTTGACCATTAGCGCCCCCAGTCGGAATTTTTTGTAACTAAAATCGGTTGACCGCTAATATTGGAGGAGTACTGCAAATATTCGTGTCTCTTGCACGCATGTGTGCAATAGAGCCCCCTGACGGATACATCACGAACTACAAACATCATCCCCTAGTGGACAAATGTTCGTTCGGCACGACCACGTGACCTTTATGTTCTGTCGAACTGTTATAAAAGGCCTGCGTCTGTTTTTTGTGGTCATTATATCTTACATTTTGGAAGATAAACAACATGACTAGTGATAACGTCCGACAAGGGATTTTGCTACCGAAGGCGCAGCCTTCTCCGGCTACGGGACCACTCGACCTCTCGACCCCGACAATCAACCCGGACCAACAGCCAACGACCAGTCCAACGACCAGTTCAACGACCAGTTCGACGACCAAACCAATTTCGTCTCTGTCATCAGCTCCGTCAACCGACCCAATCATCAACCTGACATCGTCACCTCCGACGAAGCGTCAGAAGCTGTTGCCTCGTTATACTTGCTGTATGTGTGGCAGTACCTTCAAGTATAAAGGGAATCGGTCCGCTCAAGTGAAGCAGGGTTGCTGTCAAAGGAAGCAAGATAAACAGCGGCGACGTAAAGAACAACTTGAAGAGATAATAGTAAGTTTCAATTTAGCATAGTGTTCAAATGTTATTCATGTCATTTTGTTAGAACATTTTTCAAAAGACCATAATATTATATTTTTTCTTATACATATCAGTTGATCATTCATTACTAAGCTCATCTCGTTACTGTTTCAGCGACAAGAAAAGGAGGGCATCGCTACTGCTGACAGTGTTCCAACTACCTCTGCGTCACGAAAACGTCGACGGTCACCGTCATCTTCAGCATCACCATCTGTCAACCGATCACCATCACAGTTGTACCACGATAGTACTATGCCTAACGTCATCCTCAAATCACACATCACGTCCATGAACTCAGACCAATTAGATGGTGAAAGACTGTTTGAGTGTTTTTTGTTAGACGCAGGTGTGAAACTATCCGACGTGACAGTCGAACAGTTGTGTAATATCAATACTTGGTTGCAAGAATCCGTTTCGAAACAGTGGCGAAACACTATGAAACATATGGTTCTTGCAGTTATGGAGCGTGACATGTAAATACGTTTTTGTTGTTCACGAATAAACTGTGCAAACCTCATCTTGTGTCTTTTTCATAGTGTAATGCAAATCATATGTTGGGAACCTAACTAATAGTATTACACTTCACAAGTATGTCTGTGTATTTCAGTAGAGATGATAGCCACTTATGTCTGTGTAGTTCAGTAGAGATGATAGCCACTTATGTCTGTGTAGTTCAGTACAGATATGTTAACCAGTCATGTCTGTGTAGTTCAGTACAGAGATGTTAATGTACTCAGACCAACTAGTGGTGCAAACGAAACACTATGCTTTGACCAACACACGGCACGAATCGGACTCAGACCAACTAGTTGCGTAAACGAAACAGAAACTTAACCGATTACGCTGCACAAATTGAACTCAGACCAACTAGTTGCGTAAACGAAACAGAAACTTAACCGATTACGCTGCACAAATTGAACTCAGACCAACTAGTGGTGCAAACGAAACACTATGCTTTGACCAACACACGACACGAATCGAACTCAGATCAACTAGTTGCGTAAACGAAACAGCAACTTAACCGATTACACTGCACGAATTGAACTCAGACCAACTAGTTGGACAAACGAAACACTATTCTTTGACCAACATATGTCACAAATTGAACTCAGATCAACTAGTCACACAAACGAAACACTATGCTTTGACCAACACGCTGAACGAATCGAACATTGAACTCAGACCAACTAGTTGCGCAAACGAAACAGAAACTTAACCGATTACGCTGCACAAATTGAACTCAGACCAACTAGTTGTACAAACGAAACACTATGCTTTGACCAACACGTGTCACGAATTGGACTTAGATCAACTAGTTGGACAAACGAAACATTATGCTTTGACCAACACGTGTCACGAAAACGAAACACTATGCTTTGACCAACACGTGTCACGAATTGAACTTAGATCAACTAGACACTTCACACGAGACTATGACCGAGATATGTCACGAGACTTCGGATGACACGTCACACGAGAGTACCGACGAGACAAGAGACGAGACTATGACCGAGATATGTCACACGAGACTACGGATGACACATCACACGAGATTACGGACGAGATATCACACGAGAGTACCGTCGAGACAAGAGACGAGACTATGACCGAGATATGTCACGAGATTACGGATGACACATCACACGAGACTACGGATGACACATCACACGAGAGTACCGTCGAGACAAGAAACGAGACTATGACCGAGATATGTCACGAGATTATGGATGACACGTCACACGAGAGTACGGACGAGACAAGAGACGAGACTATGACCGATATATGTCACGAGACTACGGATGATACGAGACTACGGATGACACATCACACGAGAGTACCGACGAGACATGAGACGAGACTATGACCGAGATATGTCACGAGACTACGGATGACACATCACACGAGACTACGGATGACACATCACACGAGAGTACGGACGAGACAAGAGACAAGACTATGGCCGAGACTTAATGGTTGTTGCTTAAATTTTCGCGAGGTTAACCCCAACTTTTTTTTTTCTTTCTCTAGCTAACCTAATTATATATTTTTAACCGCTATATGGCGCCACCATGTGACGTAGTACTCCGATTATCCGCTAGGGGGCGCTACACCGGAAGTGACGTCGTAACGGAAGTTACTTGACTGTCATGGCAGCCTCTACTAGGGACGACACGTCGGAAGTGACGTCGCACCGGAAGTTACTTGACTGTCATGGCGGCCTCTACGCTTCCGGTATTCCCGGAAGTGTGTCAACGAATAGAGATCTATCATGGCCGGTAGTTGGCGTTATTCTGAGTAGTTACATTGCTATCCGTTGGGGCCTTCAGATGTCGCCTGTCTCATGAACGTGCACAGTTTTTGTGTTAAGGGAAGTCACGTGATGTACGTTCGGTCTGATTGATTATGCAAATGAGATCACGCCGAAAACTAGTGTATATACCGTGCTTCCAACGATTCTGGTCTTTCCTTTTTCGACTCTCGAGAAGGTCGCATCGTATCTGGTTGCTCGCACTATTTGAAAATATGGAATTGTTACGTTGAAAAGACGGCTGCTTCATATACATATGTTTTCCATTAAAAGAAGCGATACCTCATACGAGTCCTATGGTCGCCTCGTTGGACGTGAATTCGAACCGATGATCGTCTCTTGACATGAAGGTATGTGATGTTTGGCACCTCATTGAATGAAGTCCTGTCAGGTGGTTGTCCTTACATGTTATTGACATAGTCGTTTTCGATCATAGCAGTTTTCAAATTCGCTTGCTATGGCCGTATGTGACGTAGTACTCCGATTATCCACTAGGGATCTCTACGCTGGAAGTGACGTGGTACCGGAAGTTACTTGACTGTCACGGCGGCCTCTACTAGGGACGCTACGCCGGAAGTAACGTAGTACCGGAAGTTATTTGAATGTCATGGCGACCTGACATGGCGGCCTCTACGCTTCCGCTATTTCCAACGAATATGTGTGTCAACGAATAGAGAACTATCATGATCGATAGATGGTTATACTCTGACTAATTACATTGGTGTCCGTTGAGTGGCGTCGGAAACCATGATGGTCATCTCTTTGAATGTCTCGTGGCGTATCTCTTGTCTCGTCCGTACTCTCGTGTGATGTGACATCCGTAGTCTCGTGTGATGTGCCATCCGTAGTCTCGTAGTATATCTCTTGTCTCGTCCGTACTCTCGTGTGATGTGTCATCCGTAGTCTCGGCCATAGTCTCGTGACATATCTCGGTCAGTCTCGTGACATATCTCGGCCATAGTCTCGTGACATATCTCGGACATAGTCTCGTCTCTTGTCTCGTCAGTACTCTCGTGTGATGTGTCATCCGTAGTCTCGTGTGATGTGTCATCCGTAGTCTCGTGGCGTATCTCATCCATAGTCTCGTCTCTTGTCTCGTCATGTGTGTTGTGTGTATGATGCCGTCTATTTGCTTTGCTTTGCTTTGCTTTGACGATAACCTGTCTATTTGCTTTGCTTTGCTTACCTGTCTATTTGCTTTGCTTTGCTTTGATAACCCGTCTATTTGCTTTGCTTTGATAACCCGTCTATTTGCTTTGCTTTGCTTTGATAACCCGTCTATTTGCTTTGCTTTGCTTTGCTTTGATAACCCGTCTATTTGATTTGCTTTGCTTTGGTGATAACCTGTCTATTTGCTTTGCTTTGCTTTGATAACCCATCTATTTGCTTTGCTTTGCTTTGATAACCCATCTATTTGCTTTGCTTTGCTTCTGAAGCAAATCTCACGCGATAACCCGTCTATTTTCCTGAAAACGGAGGGATTTGCTGCGATAACACGTCTATTTGCTTTGCTTTGCTTCCTTTTGAAGCAAATCTCACGTGATAACACGTCTATTGTGGTGGAATTCCACCTCAATGAGGTGGAATCTCACGCGATAACCCGTCTATTTGATTTGCTTTGCTTTGGTGATAACCTGTCTATTTGCTTTGCTTTGCTTTGATAACCCGTCTATTTGCTTTGCTTTGCTTCTGAAGCAAATCTCACGCGATAAACCGTCTATTTTCCTGAAAACGGAGGGATTTGTTTCGATAACACGTCTATTTGCTTTGCTTTGCTTCCTTTTGAAGCAAATCTCACGTGATAACACGTCTATTGTGGTGGAATTCCACCTCAATGAGGTGGAATCTCACGCGATAACCCGTCTAATGTGATGGAATTCCACCTCAATGAGGTGGAATCTCACGCGATAACCCGTCTATGTGTCATCCGTAGTCTCGTCTCTTGTCTCGTCCGTACTCTCGTGTGATGTATCATCCGTAGTCTCGTGACATATCTCGGTCATAGTCTCGTCTCTTGTCTCGTCGGTACTCTCGTGTGATGTGTCATCCGTAGTCTCGTGTCATCCGTAGTCTCGTGACATATCTCGGTCATAGTCTCTGCCCTTTGTCTCTGTCTGTACTTCCCGTGCGGATGTGTCATCCATAATCTCGTGATATATCTCGGTCATAGTCTCTGTCTCTCTTTGTCTCGACGGTACTCCCTTGTGTGATATCTCGTCCTCGTAATCCTCGTGTGGATGTGTCATCCAAGTAGTCTCAGTGGGATACATCTCTGGCTATAGTCTTGTCTCTTGTCTCTGTCCGTACTCCTCGTGTGATGTGGGTCATCCGTAGTCCTCGTGCATGTCATCCGTAGTCTCGTGACATATCTCTCGGTCATAGTCTCTGTCTCTTTGTCCTGTCGGTACCTCGTGAGGTCATCCGTAGTCCTGTATCATCCGTAGTCTCGTGACATATCTCGGTCATAGTCTCGTCTCTTGTCTCGTCCGTACTCTCGTGTGACGTGTCATCCATAATCTCGTGACATATCTCGGTCATAGTCTCGTCTCTTGTCTCGACGGTACTCTCGGGTGATGTGTCATCCGTAGTCTCGTGTGATGTGTCATCCATAATCTCGAGACATATCTCGGTCATAGTCTCGTCTCTTGTCTCGACGGTACTCTCGTGTGATATCTCGTCCGTAATCTCGTGTGATGTGTCATCCGTAGTCTCGTGTGATGCGTCATCCGTAGTCTCGTGACATATCTCGGTCATAGTCTCGTGTGGATGTGTCTATTGATCTAAGTTCAATTCCGTGACACGTGCTGGTCAGCATAGTGTTTGCTTCGTGACACGTTGGTCAAAGCATAATGTTCTGTTTGTCCAACTAGTTGATCTTAAGTCCACCCGTGATACGTGCTGGTCAAAGCTAGTGTTTCTGTTTGTGCAACTAGTTGGTCTGAGTTCACCCGTGACACGTTGGTCAAAGCATTAGTGTTTTCGTCGGTCCAACTAGTTAATCTAAGCCTCCACTCCGTGACACGTGTTGGCTTCAAAGTATTGCGTTTCGCTCTGTACAACTAGTTGGTCTTGAGTTCCACCGCAGCAGCGTAAATCGGTTGGTGCTCTGCTCTTGCTCTTGCGCAACTAGTTGGTCTTAGTTCAATGTTCGATTCGTTCAGCGTGTTGGTCAAAGCATAGTGTTTCGTTTGTGTGACTAGTTGATCTGAGTTCAATTTGTGACATGTGTTGGTCAAAGAATAGTGTTTCGTTTGTCCAACTAGTTGGTCTGAGTTCAATTCGTGCAGTGTAATCGGTTAAATTTCTGTTTCGTTTACGCAACTAGTTGGTCTGAGTTCAATTTGTGCAGCGTAATCGGTTAAGTTTCTGTTTCGTTTACGCAACTAGTTGGTCTGAGTCCGATTCGTGCCGTGTGTTGGTCAAAGCATAGTGTTTCGTTTGCACCACTAGTTGGTCTGAGTACATTAACATCTCTGTACTGAACTACACAGACATGACTGGTTAACATATCTGTACTGAACTACACAGACATAAGTGGCTATCATCTCTACTGAACTACACAGACATAAGTGGCTATCATCTCTACTGAAATACACAGACATACTTGTGAAGTGTAATACTATTAGTTAGGTTCCCAACATATGATTTGCATTACACTATGAAAAAGACACAAGATGAGGTTTGCACAGTTTATTCGTGAACAACAAAAACGTATTTACATGTCACGCTCCATAACTGCAAGAACCATATGTTTCATAGTGTTTCGCCACTGTTTCGAAACGGATTCTTGCAACCAAGTATTGATATTACACAACTGTTCGACTGTCACGTCGGATAGTTTCACACCTGCGTCTAACAAAAAACACTCAAACAGTCTTTCACCATCTAATTGGTCTGAGTTCATGGACGTGATGTGTGATTTGAGGATGACGTTAGGCATAGTACTATCGTGGTACAACTGTGATGGTGATCGGTTGACAGATGGTGATGCTGAAGATGACGGTGACCGTCGACGTTTTCGTGACGCAGAGGTAGTTGGAACACTGTCAGCAGTAGCGATGCCCTCCTTTTCTTGTCGCTGAAACAGTAACGAGATGAGCTTAGTAATGAATGATCAACTGATATGTATAAGAAAAAATATAATATTATGGTCTTTTGAAAAATGTTCTAACAAAATGACATGAATAACATTTGAACACTATGCTAAATTGAAACTTACTATTATCTCTTCAAGTTGTTCTTTACGTCGCCGCTGTTTATCTTGCTTCCTTTGACAGCAACCCTGCTTCACTTGAGCGGACCGATTCCCTTTATACTTGAAGGTACTGCCACACATACAGCAAGTATAACGAGGCAACAGCTTCTGACGCTTCGTCGGAGGTGACGATGTCAGGTTGATGATTGGGTCGGTTGACGGAGCTGATGACAGAGACGAAATTGGTTTGGTCGTCGAACTGGTCGTTGAACTGGTCGTTGGACTGGTCGTTGGCTGTTGGTCCGGGTTGATTGTCGGGGTCGAGAGGTCGAGTGGTCCCGTAGCCGGAGAAGACTGCGCCTTCGGTAGCAAAATCCATTGTCGGTCGTCATCACTAGTCATGTTGTTCATCTTCCAAAATGTAAGATATAATGACCACAAAAAACAGACGCATGCCTTTTATAACAGTTCGACAGAACATAAAGGTCACGTGGTCGTGCCGAACGAACATTTGTCCACTAGGGGATGATGTTTGTAGTTCGTGATGTATCCGTCAGGGGGCTCTATTGCACACAAGCGTGCAAGAGACACGAATATTTGCAGTTCTCCTACATTTACGCTAATGGTCAAACCAAGACACACGAAATTGGGCAGTACTCGAATTTTTTGTTTACAATTTGTCCGTCAGGTGGCACCACTCGAATAGTTGTAGTCGAAAAATT